>JAJJHQ010001353.1:3068-125023 GCA_021223825.1 Drosophila ironensis
CACAGCCACAGCCAAAGCTACAACAATAAACAAGTTGTTACTCGTCCTAGTGGCTGCCTGCCGTTTATGGTTTTGCCTGTGCCTTGGCTTTGGCTTTGGCTTTGGGGTGATGACGCGTTTGCAGCTTGGCCAAGACAAAGGGCCAGACGGAAGGCGGAAGACGGAAGCCTTGCGATGACACGAAACAGGCTGCCTGCCTGCCTGCCTGCCTTCTCGGGGACCGTGTCATAGTTGAAAGCAGGTATCCCTGCCCCAGGAGACTGAATTTGGAATTTAGGCAAAGTCAGCACTTTAGAGTTTAAGCCTCAGAGCTCCTCAGAGTTGTTTTCTGCTTTGAGTGGCCGCTCAATTAATCACACCAATTAGCTTGTCTTCTCGGCCATCAAAGGACCAGGGAGCAGCTCACCGAACACGCAGCGCCTAATGAGGAAATGCTATCGCGACGACACGTGTTCGATTTCAATTTAATAGCCGCAAATCGATTCACCTTTTCGCTTAGCTTATCGCCGTCTTAATTAACGAAGTCTTGCATTGCATTGCCATGGCGATAGAAACAACAGGCCCGGGCCGGGACGGGCGATATTACAATCGCATTATTACACTTTTCAGGGGACGGACACGGGACGGACACTCACCTGCCGATTGCGCTCATCGGTGATGCGTGATATCTGGATTTTCTTGCGACCCATGGCAACAGTTCTAGGGGGTTATCCTCCTTCTCCTGCTGCGGCTGCTGCTGCGGCTGCGGCTGCTGCTGCTGCTGCGATTGTTGCTGGTGCCTTGATGTGCCTGCGCTCTCTCGCTGGCTGCTGCTCCGTCCTCGGGGCTGACTTTTCCGGCTGTTCCGGTGGCGGCAAACTGTCCTAGTGGCTCCGCGGAATCTCTTTCGGTTGGCTGCAGACGCGGATGTGGGTGCAGGGCATATTTATTGTATATGTCTGCTAAACAAGTGTATTATTATCCCTCAGTTTCTTGGTTCTTGTTGTATAAGTGGACGGCTTCTCAGATCGGCAAATTCTTGTATATTGATGAGTGTATATAATATTCCATGTGTGTATAAATGTCTTCAGGTAACTGCAATGACAACCAGAAAAGAATGATGTTATAAGTAAACCTATTTAGAGGTATTTGCTGTTCCTGGTTATCCAATAAATCGACGGATTTAACCGACTTTTGTTTTTCTGTCAAATTAACCGCCGACCGACCCACTTAGCTGATGGCCCCTGGCTGCTGGCGACTTCAAAAGACTTTCCGAATGGCCGGGGCAGGATTTGCAGCCGCTCCACTGGCGCTGAAAGTTCAATGCACCGCTGGGGCAAGCCCCTGGGCGAGGGCCCATCGGGCTTTGTTCCCCCTGGAAGATGACCTATTTCATCGACTGGCTTCAGTTAATTGGTGTCGCTGATTCCGCTTCTGCTGCTGTTGCTGTTGCTGCTGCTGCTGCTTCAGCCTTTGACCGACCCCACGCATGATTAGATTCGCGCTTGTCCTTTCCCTTTGATGTCCTGCGAAGGACACACACTCGCGCTCCAATCAATGTTTGCAAGTTCACTTACGAACTGTTTTCAAAGCGGAAACGGAAGCAGCACTCCACAGCGGCATCCTGTTTGCCCCGAGCAAGGGCAACGGCAACGGCAACGGCAACACTCCAACGGAAGCTGGGGCAGCATCACTTTACCCAACGTCTCAGTCTCATCCCGCCCGCAGTCAGCCAGATTTCCCTGCCTTCCCCCACAGTTTTCCTCTCTGTGGCAGCGGCACGTGGCTGGAAAACGCGAGCCTGCAAAAACATCACAGCCAGCCCGACGACACTGCCGCAAAATGTGCTGGCTTACTATATTTCGTATGTTTTTCAAGTGGCAACTCCCTGACTATCTTTTTCTTGCAGTGGAAATTATTGAATTGGCATAGCTACGAATCGGTAGTTGGAACAACAACTCAGATGCCATGCAGGGCAACAACTGCTCCTACTGTTCTCTCCGTGTTCTGGCAGCGGAAATCGAGGCGGATAAATTTCATTTGCCTCCTCCCTGGTCTTCCCTGGTCTTCCCTGTGCCCCACCACCACTTGCTGCTGCTGTTGCTGTTTGTCCTCCGGCGAGGTCTCGTCCTGGGCAACCGCCCAGAGTTGCGGTGCCTTGGCAACGACGCTGGGAAAGCTGGCTCACTTGCCCACTTTTCCCTCGCTCTGCCTTACTTTCCCTTTTCGGGGCTCACGCAGCGACCTACGCAATATGCTTCAGCTTTCAGCTTTCAGCTTGGGCGGAGCAGGCAGGCTGGCTGGCTGGGCGAAATGGGTTGTGACAGGCAGTGGAGTGGGCGTTAGCCTTGACGAATATGTGTGACAGCCAGGCCCGGAACACCCGCACTGCCACTCAAACACACACAGCGAAAACAAGGAGCAACAGCGAGGACACACTCAACAAATTCGATACACTTTCTCCCGGCTTTCCCTCCGGTTCCATTTTCTGTTCCATTTTCTTGCCTTGATTATGCGTGAGTTTCGTATTCGTATTCGTAGTCGTATTCGGACTTGGATTCGGATTCGTATTCGTATGCCTCGTCGTGGTCGGTGACTTGAACATTCATTATTGATATGGAAGGAACGGAGCGGCATAAGAAATGAATCGATAATGATATTGATGACGCTACCATTTGACGGGCAACAAACCAAAAAGGCAGCCACCAGCCACCAGCCACTGGCAGCCCAGAGACACACACATTTCAATGACTTTACACAGCGGATTTAACGCAGGATACCAGATTACGTATACGCAGCGTGGCCGGCCCGTGAATCAATAATTATCCGTTTAGCAATCAATATTAGATTTCGGATTTTGGATACTAGCCGGTCGGGTCGGTGAGACGACAAATTGAGGCGCTTGTTTGTGTTTTGGCTGAGCACTGGGCCCATAATTAAAGGTCACCTAATCCGCTTACGATTTTCCGGGCACACGCAGGCGTTTGCAGCCGTTTGTTGGCAAAGATAATCCCATAAAAGTGAGCGGATTAATTGGCACGCATACAATAAAAGCATATTAGGGCTATCACATAAGTAGTCGCTTCCAAGAAACATCGTAAGTCAGCGCCTGCAACTGCAGTTACTAATCTCTTGCTTGTGCGAACAGAGGCTGATGAATAATTAGGGCCATCTCCCCCCCGACAAGTGAGTCAATTTCCCGAGCCGCACATGCCGATGGGCATCCATTATTGCAGAAAATTGCAAGGCCACGCGGGGCAGACGGCAGCGGGGCGTCGGAATTACTCAAATTGTCCGCCATACGCTGCGGGCGTAGCATACTTATCTGCGCCACGTCAAGTGGAGTGCCCAAAAGTAATCGGAAATCTGCATCTAATGGCTGTGACGGTATCTAATCGCACGGCCAAGAATTTCGAGTTTATAAATCAAACAGCAGGGACGCGGGGGCGGCCTCCACTGCGCCCCTCAAGTGGTGCAGGTGCGAGGCCCAAAACACAAAAGCCATCGCAAATATTTGACTAATTGCATGGCCAGGCGGCAGCAGGAAGGTATGTTAGGTAGGTAGGTAGGTAGGAAAGTGGCGAAACCCACAGTGAGCTAATCACCGGAATGCCAACAAAAGATGGGGCCTGCGGCTGGAAGAACTTAACACGGTTTTCATTGCGACAATTAACCGGTTGCAGCTGCGGTTGGTTGCACTACGGACACGGATCTTTCAGCCATTTCACTGGGTCAACATCCAAAGGACTCGAGTGGCTAGATGGATACGTGGCAGGCAGGAAGGAAGGAAGGCAGGCAGGCAGGAAGGATGTGTGTCAAGACATTTGTCTTGTGGCCGGGACGGGGCAATTAAAACGCAGAGCCAAACAACTGCCGCCACACGTTTTCACGTTTCTCCGTTTAATTGGCCCAAAGTCTGAGGGCGACATCATTAGGCAAATGGCCAAAAGTACAAAGCATTTGGGCCTGCATGCGTGTTTTTATGGTTTTAAATCGCCCCCAGACTCCGGACTCCTGACTCCTCCGCTACCTCCGCTAGAAACTTTGTTGTTTTGCTCGCAACAAAGCCTTTATCGATTTAATTCAAATGATTCACCTTTTGCGGCTTGCGAAAACTTGTTGCTGCTGATTGCTCGCAATTAGCATTTGCCGCTGCTAAATTTATGCAAATTTTAAACTTTTCCGTATTTTGGATGAATGAACTCCGAACTGATTTCGGCAAACCAGTTGCGAGCCGATCCGCTGATCCGCAGATGAGAAAGCCAAATGCAATCGCAATCTCTCACAGCAGCCGCTGGAAGGGGCTCTCGACCGTTCATAAATTCCGCTTTTATGGCAGTTGCCGGGTAAAAAAATGCAACTTTAAAGCTCCTAATTTATTACCCGACTCTTCTCCCCTGATAGCCCAAAACCTAATCCTTTCATGGATCTGTTTTGAGTAGTTTTTTAGGTTTTATAAATGGGATTGTGGTCAAAGTCGGGCACTTCCTCGTGCGAGGGCGAGTGCGAGTGCGGCGGCATTACTTTCACTTCTGACTTGCTACAGATCTGTCAATGTCCCCGCGACTCGTTGTGATTGTTGTTAATGTTCGGCAGTTAACGCATTCTGGGGACCCTGGCCATAAATCTCGATTTAATTAAAGACACGCGCGCTGAGAGCCGCGATGAGAACGCGTCATTGGGAAAGGCCGCTGGGGCGGAACCTTCCGGGGGAGCGAGTTTAGAGCCCTAAATTACTGCAGAAAAGATACCAATCTAGCTGGCTATCAATATAATGAGTGCGCCGCGGCGGGGCAAAGATAGTTTATCCGCCCCGTGCCACTTGAGCTGGCGAGCTGGCGAAAGCGCAGCCCCCAAAACTACACACCCCTAACTCTATTATGGTTTTCCTATTCCAAGCAAGCCCAAATTTGTTATCATCGCGTATTTGTCCCTATTAAATTGTTTAAATGTTCAAGAGAACTACCGCAGCCCACCCAATTGGTAGTAGTGTATGTAAAGCTTAGCTTTTCTGGTTTTTTTGCCAGGTCTGCAAAAGCTGCAACTTGTAGCTTTTCATTGTATCTGCGCGCTCTCCTCCTGCAGGCTGTTTATCAATAAATTTTGATTGCAAAAACAGCAACACCGCCGAAAATCCAAGGTTCTTTTGCCCGCCACACGCGTCCCATGTTAAGGTAGTCGAAACAAATTCTGGGTTCTCGGGCCCCGAGCCGTCGTATCTGTATCTTATCGCCGCCAAACTGCCAGGCGGAATAACACACCCAGCGAGTGTGTTGTGTGTAGTGTGTGGAGTGGTGTGGGGGAGAGAGCCAAACAAAAAACGAAGCATTATTATAATAATAATTATAACAGCGGAGAGCCATAACCATAATTATCGCAGAGACTTTCGAGAGCTGCAAAGCACGGCAAATGGCAAATGGCAAATGGCGGGGGGAGCACTTATTTTTTAATAACTACACCAACGCCAGACCGCGGATGTTTCCGCGGCGATTCTCGCACCTCCACAGGCGCACGTGTGATAAGGAAGACTCTCGCTCTCGTTGCCAGATAGTGAGTGGCTGTGAGGCGAAATTTGATTGCGAATTTTTTGTTATCAGCGGAATAGTTCTGCTATTCCATTACTTTTGCCTCAGAACGAAACTGCCAACGAAACGCTTTTGGCCGATATTTACAGTTCTGCCAAACCGATCGGTCTTCCGCCTGCAATTTCAGTTTCTGAGCGATTTTTGGGGTTACAATAAGTTCGAGGGGGGTCGCTTATCTTCTTATCGTCTATCGGAAATATCGAACGATATATTGTATTTACAGTTCTGCCAACCGATCAGTCATCCGCCTGCCAGTTCAGGTTCTATAGAAATTCTCGAAATTCTAAGGTTTTTTTGGGGTTACATTCATTTCAAGGGGGGTCACTTATCGTAATCTTCCTCGCTATCGTCTATCGGAAACATCAGTTCTGTTAAACCGATCAGCCTTTCGACTGCAAGTTCAGTTTCTATAGAAATTTTTTGAAATTCTGAGAAATTTTTGGGGTTACAATCATTTCGAGGGGGGTCGCTTATCGTAATCTTCCTCGCTATCGTCTATCGTCTATTGGCCATCGGCAATCGCCGTGGCCAAGTCCAAAGCAAATCTGCACCGATTATGGCCACCTGAATAGCTTGTTTTGTTTTGTTTGAGGTGTCAAAGTGCATTGCACGCATGTCCAGCTGGCTAGTGTGGGAGGGAGAGCGCGGACGGGCGGGAGCGGGACGGCGAGCGATAACAGAATTTATAATTCCCGCTCTTGTGGTTTATTTACTCATTTCATTACTTTTTGTATTCAAAGTGCAGACAATTATCAGCACAATTTGCCAATCAGTTGGCCATTCCGTCAGTCAGTTAGTCAGTCGGTCCGCCCGTAAAACTACATGCAGAATTACTTGATAGCGGGCGGGAGTGGATTTGAACTTCGCTGGGCGCTCCCCGCCTCCCCGCCTCCCTGCAGCAACATTGATACGACGGAGCGGGTCTTATCAGGCGTAGGTACATACTTATTTGTGCGCACATTCGCACGCTCTGCGAGTGCGAACGAACAGCTTTCAGCATAAAGCCGCGGCAAGGAAATTGAAATTGAAACATCGAACGATATCAATCAGGCCGGGGGGAACGCAGTGGAACCGAGACACCGCCAGAAATCGCGGATGACGTCAGGTCACTTTGGTATTCGGCTATTTGGTCACTTGACTGCTCGGTTGCCCCGTTGTAACTGCTGATATACAGCCACATTTGCCATATCGCTCGATCTGTCCACACCGATTGGCGGTCTTTCAAGTCACAGTCCCTCTCCAAGTAATTCAATGAGTAATCGCAAAGTGTTCCTGGATTGCTGGATTGTGAGTATTTCCAAGAGCCCATGAGCAACCACCACTCTTGAGAACTTGTGCACAAAGCCTCCCGCCCCCCCGATAGCGGAAAAACTTTCGTTTTTGTGGTACCTCATGAGGAAGCCCCGGGTTATCACAGATCCAACTTACTTGACGCCTGGCGGTCTCCTCACGATCACGCTCCACAGGTTTGAACTTTCGACTGCTTGCACAAATGCTTCAAAGCTTGAAAGCTTCCTTCCGCCAACAGGCTCGCGGCAGAACTCTCCTCCTCCGAGCAATTCAGATGCAAATTCGGGCTTTGTTCAAGCTCGTGCGATAAACATCGGACATCGGCGTCGTCACAAATGCTGTCAGTGATATGTTTATTCGTCCATTGGCTGTTAGCAGTGTTTGCCGTGTTTGTCGTCTGTGCTCTGTGCTCTATGCTCTGTTTATATTTGTTGAGCCAAATCAAATTGATATTTGTAAATATAAACAAAGTCCGGGGCGGCAGCCTTTACGGCAGGCGTACGGCGTACGGCGTACGGCACACGCCAAGCAGCAAATAAAAGTTAAAAATAAAAACTTATAATTGTCCGACGGCTGTTGTTATTTTTGCCTTTGTCAATTTATTTTTGGAAATAGACGGTTGAATTTGTTTATGTGTTTGGAGTAAAAATAAATTATTGCGCGTAGAGGGGCCACGAGAGGCGCGAGCTAGCATAATTATTTCTCGCGGCGGTGTTTTTAGCGCGGCCGCCACGGCAATTGCCAGGAGTCGGTTCGCCGGACGAGTCGGATTTGGCCCGGAGTGCTGGCGGATCGAATTGGATCGGATCGGATCGGATCGGACCTTTGCGGAGTCCGATAGGTGAAAATCGAAATCCAAAGCAAAGACGGCAACGGCGAACGGCGAAGGCGAACGGCGAACGGCAAACAACAAGTTCCCAAAACCGAAAAACTGAAGAAGCGGCGCTGCGGACGCGTACAAACGTACTGACGGATACGCCGACGTTGACGTCGTAACGCGAGGCGCGAACGGCACGGACACAGCTACACTCGCTCTTCCACTCACCCACACACTCGCACTCCCATTCGCACTCACACTCGCGCACAAGCTCACTCAGTGCACCGACGAGGATTTTCGATTCGTTTCGTTTCGTTTCGTTTCGTTTTGTGTCGTGTCGGTTCGTTCGTGTCGTGTTGTGTTGTGTGGTGAACACCCGCTCGCACACTCCGACACCGTCTAACGCTGCCTGCAGATTCCGCGCTCGCCATTGTTTTTGCCTTTTTGTGTAACAGAATATCGCAGCGGCGGAGAGGCCCCGCCGGAGCGCAGGCGCTGGCCCTGCTCTGGACTTCTCACTCAAAACGAAAGCAAAAGTCTCAGCCCGCGAGTGACGCGAGTGAGTGAGCCCGCGAGTGAGCGAGTGGCGGCCGAGGGGCCGAGTGAGTGCGTGACCGAATGCGTGCGGGAGTCGGGCAGGAACATATGGTTTCGTTTGCCTGCGCTCACTCACTCGCACACCTACGGGATCAATCAGCCGTTCGGAGAGCAGCCAGACCCACACAGACAGCAACAGTTACATTTCCCGGGCTCCTTCGATTTTTTCCCCCGCCGGGGAGCTGCCTCTTTCGTCCCGCTCTGGCAGCCGCTCATAAATGTTAATTACCGCCCCGCCCCCGCACCCCCGGCGAGGGTATCTCAACAGCCCCAACCTCCCCCGCTCCCCTCTCCCCCTTTCCTCCCGTGTGTGCTTTAGTTGTTTGGCTCTCGTGCGACAACACATTGTCCTTGTCCCGGGATCCTCTTGGCCACCCACGCACACTCACACTCCCACTGCCCACTACCCCTGCCACCCTCCTGGTAGCTTAATAAAAACTTTGTTGACCTGCGTTTGGCAGGGCAGGGCCAGCGTTGGAAAAAATAGGAAGCTCGGGCATTGTGAACCCGGGAGAGCCGGACGAGGGGTAGGAGGGTCCTTGGATCCTCGGCCCTGTGGTAACCATTCATTGTTTCTGCTCCACTGATGATTGCCTATTCAGGCCGTGGAGGTAGTTACATGCCAGGCTACCCCGCCAGGGCGTATTCAATTTCTGAATGCCACGACTCCCGCCCCGGTTTTGGGGACTACGGCGACCTCCCCCCAACGATTGTCCCACTAAGCAGGATATTATTTATGTTAAACACGCTCCATTATGCCGGGATAGCTGCAGAACTAGCCGGGGGAGGAGGTCGGGTAGGAGGTAGGGAGGTAGGGAGGTAGGAAGGTAGGCAACCTTGATGGCCCACTCGAACGGAGTTCAATAGAGAATACAATACGAATTTTGATTCAATTGGACGCACAGGCAAGCCCTTATATGCCTGGCAGGCGCAAGGATTTCAAGGCAAACGATGATCGTTAGGGCAAACGATTCTGCGAGTCTGCATGCAAATGACAGATGCTACGGATACGAGCACCCGGGGCAACGGATTCTGTAAAAATCACGCATAACCGATCCCAAGTGCAGCGCGACCGTGTTACCCGTTTTATGGCCTCTGGCCTCTCAGGGGCGCCACAATGTTGCACAGCCTGGTGTACACACATGTGTGTGCCTCGAGTACGATATCATTCCAGCCCGATTTGCAGTCCCTTTGCCTCGACCACGGCGTCCTTGTGGCTTTTAACGCTGCGAGTTGTTTGGGAAGCGGGTGCGACAACTGCCAACTGCGAACAGTCGTCGACAGTCTTTATTCAATAAACGCCGCCCGGCGATTTGCGCATGTCCATGCTGCATGCTGCATGCTGCATGTTGCATGCACTCGCCACATGTGCAACATACGGCAGCTGAGTCCGACTTAACTGCCTGCCGTTGCCGTTGCCGTTGCCGTTGCCCTGTCGTTGCAGGGGTTTCTTCAGGGGGATCTTCTGGCGAAGACTCGGTGAGCAGACACCCCAAGCCAAGCGGAGGCCAGACCACGTGAAACTTCACTTCACTTCACTTCGATTGCCTCCGTTGACGCTGACGCTGACGCCTCCGCCTCCGTTACCTCCTCCGCCTGCGAGCCCGCTTTTGTTTTTGTAAAACGCTGCGTAGGTAATTTCATAAATCTCATTCAAATTGCCCTTCCAGCGCATCTCCATCCCCCCCTCTACCATCTACCATATACCATCTACCATCTACCATCTCCCAAAGGCACACAAACCGAAGCAAAGTACACACTCCCGTCTCCCGGGCTCGGGAGGGTTGCCCAAGGAGGTTGCGAGCATACGGAATTACACGGAAACAACATCTTTTTAATTGCTCGCCGAGATTTCCAAATTGAAAAATGTCTGCGGCGATATCAATTATGCAAATGCCAACCCTGCCTCCTTCCGGACATTAACAAAGCAAGACAAGCTCGGGTAATTAGGGTTCCAAGAGATACTTCGGCGGGACTAACATAGATGTCGCCAGTTGCCAGTTGCCATTTGCATTGCCTAATTACATTTCGATCGCTAGACTTAGGCGGGCTTAAGTCCTCTCCCCTGCCCCCCGGAGGCAGTCAAATCATAAAAATCTAAATCAATTTCCCGGCAGCAACGAGTGCAATTTAAATGTGATTAAATGCCGGCTTAAGGACTCGCCGGAAAAGGGAAAGTGGCCGCTCGTACGTAATCTAATCAATTTGAGCTCCTCAATGGCAGCAAGACGCCCACGCAGCTTCCCCCTGTGCCGTGCCCGCTCAGGACTTGGGTTTGGGAACACTCTCTGCCAAGCCTGTCAGCTCCAATAATTCCACCTTAACACGTGTGTCATTGCGGACGCGGAAAGGCGGAAAGGCAGAGGGGCTGCGGCTGGGGCTGGGACTGGGGCAGGGCGAGTGAAAGCATTTCTCTGTTTGCATGACTGATAAGTTCCCGGGGGCAGCGACGGTGCCCGCTTAACCCTCCACAGCGCACTCGCAAAATAACCGAATTGTGCAAGTTTCAAGCATGATGATGGAAAAATCAATCGGAAAATCCCAAAAAAAAGTCAGAAATTGATACCCTCTTCGGCCTTAGAGGGTTAACTGTCTAGCTCTTCCTAGTTTTCAGTTTTCAGCTTGGCGTTGAATTGGAAACTGCCTCTAATTGGCTTGTGCTGTCAGCTGGAGCTGCAATTAGCATTGAGAGACGCCAGAAACTTTCTGGCCAAATTAAGTCGCCTGCTCCGGCACACATCCTGGTCGTATTCTGATATCCCAGTGACCTGCGGCCCACAGAGCTGTCAGTATCGAAAATTCCCTTCGTTGGCAAACAGTTTTTCACTTAACACTTTCGCTTTCGGCTGCGGACGGGCGGGGGCGGGGACTAATGGCACATATTTAATGCGAAAGCTCTTTTGGGGCAAGGACACTCGTAAAAGGGTTTATAATTGAAACGGATGGCAAGCAGTCACAGTCACAGTCGCAGGGACAGTCACAGGCACAAGGCGAGCTAATTGAAGTCGCCCCCCAAGTGGTCGCAGAGCCGTTCATTCATAAGAACACCGGCGGATCCGTCCGATCCGATCCGATTCCATTCACGGAAATTTTCCTACATGTGCTTAGTAAAAAAAAACGCGGGAATGATTATAAGTAGTCGAGTGTCTCGACTATAAATACCCGGTCCTTAGTCTCCACCTGTTTGCGGGGATGCTAAGGCCTTGATTGCTTAATTTTTTTGGTACAGAATCTATACTATATTATAGATACTACAGATAGATATGGGCTATACCAATAACATGTCCGATCTTGGTAGTTCTGGGGTAAGACATATTTAGAGGGTGTGTAAAGGAAAAAGAAGAAGGTTGATCCTCGTGACTGAGTGGTTTTGACAACTCGAGTAGATATGTTTTCTACCAATATCGTATTCAAATATAGTATTTCTAGAATGAAAACTGGGCGTGCAGGATTATAAACAAAGTTTTACTGTACTGGTATTCCCATAATCAGAATATGCTATTATTTTTTTAACTATCTATTATAACTTCCGTTCATACGGACAAACGGACAAAGGGACATGGCTATATCGACTCGACTCTTTATGCTGATCAACAGTATATATACCTTCGGGGTTCCTTAGCCCTGTTACATACCTTCGGTATAATTCAATATACCCTATTCTCTGTTCTCTAAAAAACAATCCCAACCGGCAGCATCGACAGTGAGTGAGGTAATCACTTTGCAACCGTGGCACTGGCGGCGGGTGTGGAATGCGGGGGTGGTGGTGGTGGTTGTGGGTGTTGGGGCTTATCAATCAATGTTATTTATGCGCATCCCCACTGACAGCAAGACACACTAAAACATTCATGCACAATGCGAGGGAAATGCCAGCCTCGACGCTTTAATACTTCTTGCAAAGCTTTGCCTCGGTTGGGGACCATTGACAATCTTGCGGGCAGCAGGACCAGATCTGGCTGGAAACCCTCAATAAAACACTAAAAACATACTCATTCTGTGTAGTTCACAGTGTTCCCGCTTTGGGTATGTCAAATAAACCCCTGTAAGCCTTTGTGGTTGGGCGTACTATTCCAGATACATTCACCATCGCTGGCTGTTAAATTTAAACATGGCCCGGCATACTTGTTGCATGTGTGATGTTTAATTTGTAGGGTAATGTAAACACTGGACGGCTACCTTCTCCAGGCGGCTGCCAAGCAATAGGAAAACAAAGCGCGTGGAGGCAGGACAGGCGGCATCCTGTGAAAGGAGCGGAAAGCGGCGGGAGACGAGAGTTGGGGCTGGGGGAGCTGTAAGGCAGACAGGCAGACACACGGAAATTGACAACTCGCAGAGCAATAAAGAAAAGTGTCCTGCACACACAAGCACAAGTACGGCGCACACTACGGCTCACAGGACACGGACACCAGGGAAGAGGGAAGAGCGAGCGGGGAGGGGCAGACTGATAAGTTTTGTACAATTTCCACCCAGAGAACCTGAGTTATGCCCCACACAACACAATATTTCCCTAATGTCTTTATTATGTTCCATCGAGTGTAAATATTTGCCTTGTGCACACGCACTCCCGCTCCCACCCGTAATACGCGGCACGTGCTCCGTGCGGAAAACAAAACAGGACAAAGGACGAAGGATGCTTGGGGAGAAGCTGCAGGAACTTACCTTGGGGATTCCGCCTCCGGCAGTCGGGCCGACAACAGGTACAAAATGATTTCGCTGCAAAGAAAATCGAAAAGTGGTAAAATTTTGATTAGAATGGAAACAATGGAAATTCCTGGGCAGGACGCCCAAATCGCTGGCGATTTATGGGACTTGGTTAAGTGCAGACGCGTTTCACTTTAACCTCCTGCACGGCTTTGCCCCCCCTAAGAAGCCCTAGGAATCTCTGGCTCCGCACATGTGCGGCATGCCCCCTGCAAGACCGACGGAGTCGTCGAGTGGAAGAGAAGCTGCAAGAGCGGGTTTAAAGTTGAAAGGATACCATAAATCTTGTAAGCTGATGCAAAGCGACACTTTCCAGAGACAAATCCAAGCCGGGGCACAACGCAATGCAAGGCGATGAGGAGCAGATGGAGCATTCGAAGACCCAACAAGTGACATTCCAGCAAAGTATCTCTGGGCTATACTTTGAGCTTACGGTCTTTCGAGAGGGCACAATGCCTTGTGCTGAATAAAGGGGAACAAACTAAAATCTGTGCTTTGCAATCTTTAGGTAACAATCTGGTAACTTCAAAATCAATCAATCAATCAACAAGCTAAAACCAATCGTTGCCGACCTAGACCCTCTGCCCCAACAGCTGTTGCTCATCCCCTTTTCTGGTGCGTAGACTTTCAGGAAATCCCCGAGCCCATCTCCGGCGGACCGGGTTTCCCTTCGGGTTTCAAGTGGCCGCATCCTTTGGCTTCCACTTCCTGGTTGCCAGTTGCCAGTTGCCAGTTGCAGTTGCAGTTGCAGCGGCAGATAACCAAAGGCAAAAGTCGAATGGCATATCTAGCATAACATTCTACGGCCGGGAATGTCTGGGCATCCGAGAGGAACCCGGGCCACTTGAGCCTTCTGCGCGATGTATCTACATCCGCATCTACAGATCTGCGTCCGCATCTGTGTGCCTGCAGCCACATTTTATTGTTGTCTTTCTCACCTAAAGCCAACTGATGCGGCAGCAGCGGCAGCCATAAGGCGCAGCCATGTCGAAACATCTTTCGGTGGCTCGGGCACTGCGAGAAAAACCGTCTGCTTCAAAATGCTGCCATATGCTCACCCAGGCGGATATTTCCTCACCCGAATTGGTAGCTCTTGCACCTTTTCGCTCAGTGCAGTTTATGTGAGTACCCAGAATGTACGAATGTCTATATATTTGTGCAAGTACCCGCAATGTTTCCTTTGATTCTTTTTTACTTATTGGATACCCGAAACTACAACAACGCCGAGCCAGAGACAGACAGAGCCGGAGGCGTCGGGAGCGTCGGGACGTCGGGCGGCTGCGGATTGTGGATTTCTCGGAATCCCTTCCAAAGCCCCCGGCCTGCACGCCCCTGGACCGGACCGACTCGCACACTGCCAAAGGTTCACCGACACGCAGACACGCAGACACGCATCTCTGCCGTACGCAAATGTTATTGACGTGGCAGGCATCGGCGTGGCAGGCTGAACCGGCGGATAACCAGACCGTCAGACCGTCGGCGTCGGGTCGGGGGGAGGCATGGGGCATGGGGCATGGAGGGAGAGCTGCCACCGATGTTACCGTTAAAAGAAATGCAATTAAAATGAGTCTCTAGACCCCTGAAAATGGTCGGGCCGTAGCCGTGGCTGCATCCACGAACGGAAGCAATTAGTAAACCGAACTGAGCGGGGCAGGAGATACTGTATATCCGAGCAGAGCTCCCATCCCGCAGCTCGCAGCTCGCAGCTCGGGGTAATCCACGGCAAATCTCTGCTGGCACCACGCGTGCTCTACGTGGTATTCCTCCCTATTCCGTTCCGCGGGAATCGTGTGCCCCGAAGGTACGAGACCAAAGGCAGCTCCCCAAAGTTCTGTATACTCAAATCGCCATCAAAGGGAGGAATGCACTCGGAACGAAACGGTGGAGTGGAGGGAATCCTTTAGCCATGGTCACACCCCCACCCATGTACAACATAGTACCTACCATTTATGTATTATGTCGCTGTGCAGATCTCGGTGATCTGTCCCCTTTTGTTTTTGTCCCGCCTCTGGGGACACGACACCCAAGAAATCATAATTTTTCAATAATTTTGTTTGTCACTTTCGGTTTGGGGTTACACAGCTGCGACCGACCAGGGAAAGCAGTTGGACTCGAGGTGAGGGATACTAAATATAGATGGGAACCACCTTTAACATACGCCAGCCATGGTTTGGACCTCTATTTGTACCTTAAGGTACAAATGGTTTATTAAGTTTGTGTACCGAAGAAGCAGACGTCTCCAATCCCACAAAATCTATATATTCTTGATCAGCATCAACACACGAGTCGATCTAAACATGTCCGTTTGTCCGTCTGTCCATTTGAATGTATCAACACGTCGATCCCCCAGATGGTAAAAGCTGGAGACGTTAGGTCCGTTAAATGTGTACGCCAGCGGTGGGGGGCCCATAGCTCCTTCGGCTTCCAAAAAGCTGTGTTTCTACTTCGTTAAGCTGTCACGGAGTTCTTAGAGTAAGCTTGATAATGGATATTGATATTCCTTGTAGGGTTTTCGCAAGAGATCAACTTTTGGCGCGAAAAAGCGAATGGATATTATTCGAATTTGGAATTTAGAGGGGACTGCCTGCATTTGTGGACCACCCAGCCTGGAAGCTCCGAATGCAAAACAGAGGGGAAATCATCGAACGTTTGAAAAGCGATGGAAAAAGCAAACAAAAATCAAATAAACACGGGATCCACCACCAGACTGAATAGCTGACAGACCGAGCCAATGATGATGCAAACGCCAGAAAACTATATATCTGCAAGCACATCGATAACATATACTATATGTGGTTGGCTATGCGGTACGGTTTTAGATGCGGCACGTGCCCACTCGCAAGATCTTTTTGTGGCTTGTGGGCTTGTGGTTTGTAAAAATAAATCTCGGGCCAATAACATTTTCATTTAGACCGAATCGATGCGATTGTTTACTTAGCGCGCGCTTGCACAAAATTGATAATATTCGTGGCCGGAGGGGGTGGCTAGCATCGGCGATGCTACCTGTTGTTGCCTCCTCACGGACTGGCCGGCTGACCGGCTGACTGGTCAGTTCATTCACGCGATAAAATCGCGGCAAAACCAAAACAAAATCTTTGATTTAGGGGGGGCGAAGAAATTTCATTTCATTTCAGCGGACATTTCCCGAGATTCTCGATCGCTTCTCGATCGCTTCTCGTGGTTTTCCTCTTTCCAAAATGGCGATCGCCGGCTTTCTGCGCATGCGCGAAAAGTGAGCAAACTCAGACCGGCGGTGGTGGTGTTGGTGTTGGTGCTGGTGCTGGTGTTGGTGTGTGTATGAATTGTGCGGACGCCATTTGCTTTTCGGTCTAAATATAGACAAAGCGCTCGCCTCGATCGCTCACATTACGCGGCGCTGCCTTGGTCCCTCTCGCGCCGGTGTATCCCGCAAATGCACAGATACTCGCATACTCGTAGCGATACTCAGATACTTGGATACACAACTATGTTATGCCAGACACACGGACCGACCGACCGCGCACTCGGTCTCAGGGGCCGGGTGCGCTGCTTGTGAGCGTGCTGATTAAGTTTCAGTTTCCTCAGCAGCCATGCTCTTTCGAAATTTTCCGATCGTTCTACTCAAGACGTGCTGACCATGGCAGCGGGGGGGCGGACGCAGGCAGGTGCTGCCAAAATGCGTTACGAAAGCGCCTCGGTCGGGATGTGTAATTGCAAAAAACGGAGGTGTACCCTCTCCTCTCCGCCTTGCCATTTGCTGTCTGTGTCAGCTAGCACAGCGCCTCATGTCTGTCGTCGCCAATTGCGCAGCTGCAGATACAGATACAGATACAAATGCAGATACACAGATAGAGGCGGCGCAGGGAGCTCAGCGAGAGGATGCCACTGTTTGTTATACTCACATTCCATATAAACAAATATCTGTGAGTGTACGAGCATCTTCTTTTCGGCCGGGCTGTGCCCAGGTATTGGTTTTGCCTGGATAATCCCGGCGGTAAAAAGCACATGGAAATCGTTACACAAATGTTTATAGGTATCTGGGGCCTGCGAGTGATCGATACATGATCCGGCCACACGATACTCGGATGTTCAAAAGCAGCGATCCGAGAGATCTCGGAGGAAACATGAAAGCGCTGAATCTTTGGTTTATTTTCTCAAGAGATCGAAGCATCTTCAGGTGGCGGCCAAACTCTGACCAAGACAGGAAGTCCAAATCGAGTTGTAATCAAAACAGGGACCTTTAAAAGCTTATGCTGCCATTGTATCCTAAGGGTTAACGTTTTTCTGGGGGCTGCAAATGGAATTGAATTCATTTTTCTGGCTTGCAGCCCTTAAGCGAACATATTATTCGAAACAATTTTAATTTGCATAGAGCCGTTGCCAAGAACCAAGTCCGAGCAAAACAAAAACAGCCAGACAAGAGGGGAAAACTAGAAAATGCTGCTGCTGTTGCTGCTTCTGCTGTTGCTGTTGCGATTGCTGTACCCCATGGATCTCTGATATTTTCACGCTTAATCACTAACTGTCCCGTGTCCCGTGTGCTCTGCCCTCCGCCCGTCCGCCCGTCCCCCTCGCCTCCTGCGTCTTTGTGTATCTCGTATCTCGCTCCGGATCCGTCCAATTCCCCTCTCCCGCCCAACCCCCCGCCGTCCGAGTGTTCCGCCCTGGCTGTGGCGACAACAAGACATGAAAAACATTTTGGCCGCGGGCCAAAATACTTAAAGCTGCAAATGAAATGACAGAGAACGGGACGGGAACGACGACGTCAAGCCAAAACTGCACAAATGTCAAAGGGGGAGGCGCAAATGTGGCAGCCGCGGGGGGCAGGGCAGCTGCCCCAAAGAGGGGGAAACTTTAATATCCCTTTATTGCGGCCGTCGAGTGCAATCATCGAGCGTAAACAAAGAACCGCCGCCGAGTGGTGAGTGGTGACGACGGGAAAGCAAATTTCCATTTCATCTTCAGGTGAATTTTCCAGCTTCCCGAGAATATGCTTACATTATATACTCGTACTCGTACCGTGCAACCCAACGCATGCTTGAATACCTGATGATCCATTATAGGAGCCCCGGATACGATGACGTTCCATGTTTGGCTGGGGGTGCAACCGCTGCGGTTTAATTAGTTGCAGGGGCTGCAACCCATGACCATCGATATCGACGGAAAACTATGTAGCGCAGCGCTCGCGGCTGCCTCCCAGAATGCTGGGCAGTTGCTAGGGAAGCATTCTTCTTGGCGAAAATTCTTCGCGTTAATTGAAGGCCCCACCATCAGGAATGCCATTGGATGCACGCCGATGGGATGGGATGGGTTGCGCTTACGAGTGTCGAGTGTGTATCGAGCGGCCGCAGCTGTTGTTGTAGGTCTTGTTGCCGAAGCTACCGGGGCTAAGCCCTGCCCATCACTACAATCCCAAAAACGCTGCCTAAACCGAACCCTAAACAGTTTTTCGCGGGGTTTCGCTTACCTGTTGGCCCAGCAAACTGTCCCTGCAGTTTGTCCTCCCTGTGGATTTGGAAAATCGGTCTCCGCAAATAGTTAGTGGAGCAACCCTGGCCGGATCCGCTGGATTTTGTACATTGGCTTATTGTTCCGTTGCAGTTGCTGCGAATTGACGTCGGGCACTTTGTTGTATAACTGCAAGTAAAACGGTACGAGAGCGGAAGAGATATTAATGATTGCACAAGTCCGAGTGTCTTTTGTGTCTCTTCAGGGGGGGAGGGAATGTGCTGCAACAAGTTGGGGCACCCAAAAGGGGTTCTGGGTGGCCTGGGATAGTCACTTGCAGGACTCGCCGCCGTTGTTGGGAAAGTGCGCGCGTGCTGTGCTCAACAAACCGCCCACACATAGATGGAGTATCTGGGCGTGATTGTATCTGTATCTGTATATGTAGCTTTAGCTGTTGCTGTGCTTGTATCTGTATCTGTAGCTGAATCTGTGGCGTGGGGTGGTGTGGTTGCGAGTGTCAGAATGCGTGGGTGGCTAATGAAATGCCTCAACGACAACAGCAACAGCCACAACCACATTCAAGCAAACAGAGCAGCCCCACCGCCCCTGCCGACGACCCACCGCCCCCCTGCCGACACGGACGTTGCCATAGACTTGATCAGCTTTCTGTATCCCATAGGTTTTCCGAGCATCCAAGCATCCAAGCATCCAAGCATCCGAGCATCCGAGTGCCTGTATCTGTGCGCCGCCTGCCTGCCTTTGTTGCCGCGTTGCCATGGCATTTTGAAATGAATTGAAATGGCTACCTATGAGTGGCTGCGTTTGAGGCAATCGCCTCACGACTTCAGGCCCCAAAAACTCTACAATGTCTGCCCGTTGTATGGCTCTTTATTAGAGTTTTTCGAGCTACTTGATTGCCCAGAAAACCCTTACGTCCAGGGTATTGGCCGGTCTCCACCACCCAGCTACCGAAAACGTAAACATCAAACACTTTCAGCTGCCAGTTGTCTTTCATAAATTTTCCCCCAATATTTTTCCGCTTCTTTTCTTTTTTCCTAATGTCATATAGCTCTTCTATATACCTTCGCTTCGGCATTCCCCAACGCCCACTCTCGTTGTGCCCATGCTGAGGCACATGGTATACATATACGACGATACATATGTACATTTGCGAGGGAAAACGTATATTTCCACTTTGAAATTGCCCCTCTGTTTCTGTGTCAGAAAGCCAGAATGTGAATTTATTTGATATTTGATGATTTTCGGCGACTGCACTATTGATTCGTGTTTCGTCAGCTCTCGCGACGCTAATCACTCGAACTCGCTGCACTCATTACTCGATTTTGGTTAAGGGAAATGATTCGCAACTTATTCGATGATTCGCTGATTCGCTGATTCCCTGATTCCCTGATTGGGGTGCTTCGTGCCGTTTTTCACTTTTTCAGCTTGCGAGCAAATTGCAAATTGTTGGCCGCCCGCCAGAGTCTACAGAAATTTGCGTAAATAAACAACATTTTGTTGCAACAGCAGCGGCAAAACACCAAACAACGTCGAATCGAGTACGTTTTAGGGCATCTTCTAGAATCTAGATGTACTACAGTCGCGTAGTTGGGCCCTTTCCTGGCCCAATTAGCGAAACTACCGACTTGGCTTGTTAGTTTTCCCGCTGAAAATGAGCGGAGCACATGCGGCGTTATTGCATTTCAGTTGGCCCACAATAAAACATCCAAAAAGGGGGACAGTGGCGAATATTTTTAGATATATAGAGGGGGACGTTGGCATAGGCACAGGCAGGAGGGGAGCCGACGGCTGGAGCTCCTCTGATCGTATTAAATTTCCCAGCGGAAACGGAAATGGCTCGGGAGCCCCGCTCCGGAGGAGTGATTGACAGCTTCCAGCCCTCCAAGGCGACGTCATCTCGTGGTTTCTGCCCTTTCTTTTCCTTTTTTTGTTTGGCCGCCGCCCGAGGGCGCTTTAGGAGCTAAGCGGCTTGGGTTGCGAAAACTTTGGGGATTGACATCCCCACCCTGCTGGCTCACAGGAAGGAAATCATTTTAGAGTGCTTTTCCGGTTTCCCTTGCTTACTTTTCCTCGGGCCCGCGCTGGCGCCATCTGCTGTCGGGCGGTTGCAGTAGCCGGCGATCGCGGCCCTGGCGCCACCTGCTGACCGTTCGCCGCGCGAGCGACCTCTGCCGGCCGATCGTCGAGACACGCGCTGGCAACATGTTGCCAAGCCTCTTCAGTGCTACGGCGGCTTGTAACATTTTCATAGATCACTACAAAAAACATATGTTTTCCCGCACTTTCCCGCGCCACAAGAGCTTGCACCTGCCGGAATAACAATCTATGTATATTTGGGCGGGTTGCACGGACACTTTCACTTTCGTCGATTCCAGCGATTCCACCGATTCTAGCGATTCTAGCGATTCTAGCGATTCGATTGTCGCGTTCGATTGGCGGACCCGCGAGGCGATTGATTCGAATGGAGGATTGGGAGTGAAAACATTATTCCGGCCAGCTGTACGCCTGAATGTAAGCAAAGTAGGGTGAGGAGGAGGTGTGTATATTTCCTACACTTCACTTTACTGGCGCAGAAAATCGCATATACACCAAGAATGTATAATTATAAATAAATGTTCTATAAAAAACGCTTTTTGTTTCTGCTGTTCTGTTCTGTGCTGTTACGCTCTGTTCGGATCCGTATCCGTTTGTGCTGAATGGTTCAGTGCGGTTCATCTCGCTTCTGTTTGTTTTAAAATTAGAGAGGCCACCCTCGAGGTGGGCGGTGGGCGGCGGGGCGATGCGTTTGCCTAGCCTCCAAGGATCCGACCCCCGGGGGATTCCCCGAAACCCTTTCCGTTTCGTTTCGTTCTGTTCTGTTCCGTTCCGTCATCTCTTTTTGATGAGCTTTCGAGCTAAGCGTCGCCAAAGCGTTTTAATGGCGTTTTCATGGCAGCGATTGAGTGTGCCCTGCAAGTGTGTTTGCACAAAGGATTTCCTCCGGCGGCCTCAAGAGCCAGAGCGACTTTGTTTGCCTTTTTATGTTTTGCCAGGAAGAAGCTAATCAGATTACTGTGGAATCGCATTAAGCGGCCAATTATGTATTCAGGCGGCGCGCAAACCGTTTAGCCAGAGCCCCAGATTGGGCCCCGGAAAAAAGTTGGTCCTGGCTTGGGCTTGAGCTTGGGTCCGCATCCTCACTTTCGAACGATCGCGTTGCTCGGAGGACTCTCTCACACGCGCACTTGACCGCAAGAAAGCTCTTTCTTTGATTCCTCAATCCGGCCGATCGGATCGCTCGGGAACAAATCGAAGACACAACGGGCCGCAGCCCACAGCACGCCGCACACTGAGAGATATATTTGGGGACCGTATTATTTTTGGGTTTGTTATTGTTCAAGTATTTTTGTATTTCTGTATTTCTGTATTTCGGTGTTCGGACTGGGCTGTGTTGCTTTGGCCGGCGATCTCCTTCGACTGAAAGAAAGGAAACTCTGAGCATCTGTTTGCCGACGCTGCCGCGGCTGCATTTGAATTGGAAGTGCGATGATTTTTAAATAAATGTTCACTTATTTTTATAACCACGGCCAGGGGCCAAGGGGCAGCCAGCACTTGGGCGCCCCGCCGCCCACCCGCGCAAATAAATATAGTATATAGTATATGCCGCAAGGTACGAGTATTGCGTGCTCCGCTGATCCCTAACCGGTTGCCCTGGGCTCCGGCCACAGGCAGTTAAAATTAGCCCGCTGCAAACTGAAAACTGAAAACATCAATATTTTTACATTTCCCGACGTGCATGATTTTCCATGGAATTCCGCAAAACAAGGAGTTATTTATAAAACAGACCAGCAGACCAGCAGACCAAGACAGGCGGCCAGAAGGCGGGCGGGTGAAATGTGTTCGGTGAGTTGGCGAAATCCGCACACAAAGCCAAAAGAAAATGCCAATTCGAATTCGAATTCGCGGGCAGGGAAAATCCTGCTGACCGTGGAAACTCTCTCGGAAGGCAGGTGTGCAGTTCCCCGGGCACTTACAGCCACTTAGTGACATAAAGCAGCCCCGAAAACACTTCTTAACTCTGCCGAAATCCTTTGTGTTATGCAAGCTGGAAGGACCTTTCGACCATTGTCACGTGGCACACACATGTGGATGGATGTGGATGGATGTGGATGTGCAGTGCCCTTTGGGAAGAGCTGCGAGTCACGTAAAAAGTTGCCAAAGTTGACAAATTGAAGGTGAACTCACTGCGTTCAAGCCCTCCGATGCGCGGGCCAACCTTTAACGCGGGCAGCGTTGCTGCTCCGATTTAGCGGCAGCGTTGCTGTGGCCACTGAAGCGTTTCCAGGTCCTGCCACCCACCTGCGTTTACGGCCACGGAGAAATGTATATGAGCGTAAAATTTGATTGAAAGTGATGAATTAATGAGGCGTTAAATGATTAAATACGAAGAGAATGTGCTCGTTGCGCCCTATTGAACTGGAAGCATTGCGGCGTCATTAGCGGCGTCGGGGGCGGACCCAAAGGGTCCGCCTGTCCTTTCGCCACTCGCAGCGGAAAGGGGAAGGGCGGACCACCCCCGCCAAGTACCAAAGGCACACAATCAGTTTCCAACTCGATTGAGCTGTAATGGCTTAAAGATAAGGCTCGTGGCCGGCGCAACAGCCAACAAAGTTTTGAATTACTCCTCCCTCGCTCCCTGGCTGCCCTCGATCAAATGCGAAATAAATAATTCAATATGTTTTGGTAATTCACGTGTAATTTGCATATTTGCATAATGCCCTCATGATACACTCGGCGCTGCCTCGCCCCGCCCCGCCACCATCATTATTGATGGGACCATCAGGAGCACACATACCTCAGAGCGGCAACACTCAAAGAAAAGTTTGCCGGGCCCTCGCCAATATTTGGGGTTAACCGGGGATTAGACTGATTTTGGATGGGTTTCAAGTGTAGCGTAATAAAGCCAGAAACAAGGTGCTGTAAATGTTGTCAAAATTCAGCGATTGAGTGGCGTTTTTGTCACTGCAGCTCCCCAGCTTTGTGCGCACGAGAGGCGCATTAAAAACCAATAACTTACATTGCCTGTCAAAACCACACAACAAAAACAGAAAGCATACGAAAAAAGCGAGTGGATGTGGATGTGGATGTGGATGTGGGAGCATAGTCGCAGATACAGATACAGATACAGATACAAACAGTAGCAGCTCTATGGATCCAATAACCCGGTTCGGTTCTATGCTCAAGTACCAGCAGGTGCCTTGCACCCTTCGATTTGCCCATTTATGAAGATGGAAGATTGAAAATTGAAGCGTGAAAATCGCACGCCGGCAGGAAAAACAACAAAGAATTAGCAATTTATTTTTATGGCCAAAACAAGTAGAAAAAACATTTGTGTGTTTTGGTTAGATAAACCAATTTATTTGGCCGTTTCCAGGGCATCAAATATTCAAACTGCGTGCGGCGTCAATCAATTTTGCGAAAAGCAGAAGGACCGCCGCCAATCGGAGAGGGGGCGGAAAGGGGGCGGAGCTCGGTGCCGGCATTTCCGCTGCGACAGTCAGGCAAGCGACGACCGACAGTCGGGAAAAAGTAACGAATTGCTATGCAAATGCAGCCGCTGTCACGGCTTCGCCGGATAGAGTCGTAGTCATAGACCATGGCCCAAAGGTCGTGACTAGCCGGCTAAGCTAGGCTAACTTCACTTTCGCCGCGGCCAGTTTTCCCATGTTTTTCCCATGCAAATGTCGCGGCGAGTGGAGCGGCCGTTGCAAGCCGCTTGACGCATACGAAATGTCCTTGAAACGAGCTGCCCATAACGCTTGCCAATGGCGGGTTGGGGGTCCGGGTTTGGGTTTGGGTGCGGATTGTGTGGGGAACGACGAGCCCTGGGCCTGACAGGTGGCAGCGGCAGCACTGACTTTGACTTTGCCATTGCCAGCCGCCAGCCTTTGTGCTTCGCATTCTCGATTTGCGGCGGCGGTTGCAAATTGATAAATAAACCGAGGCGGCAACACAATCAGCAACAAATTGCGAGTAAGCTGCCCCCCGAACGGGGAATACTCTGCACCCAAGAAAGCTTGTTGGCTGTGTCGCTTGACCCATAAATCACTCATTTTTCCAGAACTTTTTCAAGTCTATCCAGAACTTTTTCAAGTTTCGTTTCTAATGAGAACCTTGGTTGCTGTATTGATTGGATTGTAGGCCCTGTAAACGCTTTGCCCTCAGCTTTAGGGCACAGTCTGGGGGAGCCATCAAAACTATAATTTCCCCATAAATTGCGGGCGGACTATCCAAGTTGCCAACGCCCCGTTTCAAGGGTAAAGCCATATAAAGGTAATAGGGACGCGCCCGGCCCCTGTAAACTCCGTCAAATGCAGGCGGAATGCCTTTTGAATTTGTAATGAGCTTCCACTTTCGGTTTGCGTTTCAATTTCGAGTTTCACTTGCAGTTTCTTGTGTGGAAATGTCGCAGGAAATGCGATTTGCGGTTGTCTTTGTGGCGGGCGGCTTTATTAAATCAAGCGCAGCGACTAGTCTGCATTTCCCCCCCATCGTCCGCAGCCATAACAGCAAAATTGTGCAAATTTCGCTTTAAAAAAAACCTTCTTCTTTGTTTGTTCTTTTTTTAGACGCTAAATATAGCCCGAAAGTTTAAAGTTGAAGCGAGAAGCACATCCCCTGCCATGAACCTAACAACTGACGTCAGTCGGTTGCCTGAAAAAGTGCAATATTTGAATATTCAATTAATTTATGCATTGCCCACGCACACACACACACACACACACGCATGCAAGCGGGGTGTGAAAATAGCATTGCATAGCGCCAGGCGTCATGCAAATCGCTCTCGGATTTGAGCTCAAATCGCCTTTTTGCGGCCAGCGAGTGAGTAAGCGCAGCAGCGAGTGCACGCAGTCGAGTGTTGAGTGCTGAGCGGGTGAGCGAGTGAGCGAGTGGGCTGGGAGTGACCACCCACCCATCCATCCATCCCACTCGGAACACGCCCCCGGGCAGCCGAGTCCGTGGCCCGGCCGAACCCCCGCGTTCAAGTTCAATGCAATCTGCCTTCTGGCATCTGCCCTGAGGTGCCGGCTGCACCCTCGGCCCGCCCACTGGCCTTGGGGGAAAATGCAGGCAGGCAGGCAGAAAGGCGGAAAGGCGGAAAATGCGGAACGCTAAGCCCGAGCAATTAAGGCCGGCAAACACTTGGCACGTCACAAATCGTTCAATTTCCACACACATTATGCATTGCCTGACCCAAAGGAAACCAAACTAATTCGGTGACACAATAAACAACGCCACTGCCTCCCTCCCCTCCGTTGTTTAATGCGTTTATGCATTTTGCAGCAAACAAACAAGTGTTGCGCAACCGGAATTGCACAAGTGAGAACGTTGGCAAATCCTTCTGAGCGGAATAATATCGTGCACTCGTATTGTGTAATTCTTGTTTGCATTACAATAGCTAAGAGATAGTCCCACACGGCGTATGCGTAATATTCCGAGTCAATATTCCGAGCAACAAACGAGCGAGAGCAGGAGGAAAGCCTCCGTGTTCAATAAACGAAAAGCGAAAAGTCACGTGTAACACTAAGAGATGCTGTAAATTAGCATTTATTGGCAGCGAGACGCGACAACGAGAGCGAGCAGATAAGGGGATACGCTTCACAGGGATCCTCCGCCGGAGCGGTTGGCATGGCGAACATTTCGCTGTTGGGCCTGCTGCCGAGGCTCCACTGTAGCGGGGAGGAGGCAGGGTGTGGGGGGACAACAGTGATAAACAAACATGACAAAAAGTCAACAATTCCCGGTTTCAGTCGCACACAATCCAATTAGAATACACGCAGAGAGAAATCGAAGCGATAGCGGACGTAGCATTCAGAAAACCAAAGAGAGCGGTTGAATATTTGCAGCAACAATCGGCCTACACTGAGCGCTTAACTTGGGAGCGTAGCAAATAACCCTAAGGCGGTGCATGGGTGCACGGAATGTTCTAACAGGAATTGAGGAATTGAGTGTCTAAAAGGGCCTATTCCTCTCCTTATTTTATACATTATTATTATTTACAGTTTGTATATCATTATACTTGTGCAAATATGATAAGCAAGTATACAATTTTTTCAATTTATTTAATAAATTATAAGTAAAAAAAATAAATAATTAAAGCATGAACTACTAAACTATCTATCTTCAAAAACACAAACCCATTAAATCTTCTTAACGATCTCAACCCTGAAAAATTCGAAAAAATCTTAACTTTCTTAAAAACTTCTAACCTATACCACAAAATTTAAAAATGCCCAAAATGTAAATAAATAAAACTTACCAACTAAGTAGCCTAAATACAACAATATGTACAATATGTAAATAAACTAATACCTAAATATCATTAACTTTCTAAGCCGAAGCCTTCGCTGCCAGCGCTTAACCAACTAAGTTAGTCTAGTTTTGTAAACTTCTCTAAATAATAAATAAATAAATAAATTAAAGCATGAGTGTATGCATTTAAACAGGAATACTACTGTAAGTGGTATTTCAACTTCTTATGCACATATTATACCGTGCAGTGATCTAGGGAACGCAGGTTGTTCACTGTATTTCTCCCTGTGCATCGGCCGCTGCACAATGACATCACAGCAGCGATAGCGAACAACAAGCAAGCGGGACGATAAAGCTGAGCGGGTGAGCGGGCGGTCGTGCCATATGACATCAGCGTGTGCACGATTTGTTAACAGTTAGCAGCACGACGATCTCACGGACGAGAGGGACGAGGCGAGAGGGAGGCTGAAAGGGGGGCAGGCAGAGGGGCCTATCGCCTGCGCGCATGCGCAACTCCCCGCGAATTTCCTCCTTCACGTGCTCGGAAAAAACATCGGGCTCCCATTTCTGCTGCCTATAGAATTTTTTCGGACACGGCATTAGGCATTAATTGACGTTTAACGACTCACGCGTGAATTCTCTCGAGAACCGGTTGTCTTCTATTATTTTCTTCGTTCTTTGCCTGCTGCTGTGCGGGTCCGATACCGAGACGCAGGGGGAGACAGCGCGGGCCACAAATCATATAAAACACTTTGTGAACCTGTCGCCTCTAATATTTTCATTATTGATTTATTTGCTTAGCTGCTTCACCGAGCCGCCCCCTTCGACCCGCCCGTTTTCGCATTTTTGGGGATTTGTGGCCAACCATTTTCGTTATTTGATTAAGATTTTTATTTTGTGGTTACTGCTTTACTGCTTTACTGCTTTGTTACTCGTGTTTCTCTTGTACGGGTAGCTGCTGCTTGGGACGGTTGTTTAAAAGCTCATTTCTCATGTGATTCCGATGTCGGCTTAACTGTGTTTATTGTGTCGTTTCTCCTCGGCCCCGCTGGGTAAGCTCCCTCCGCTTCTGGTTGGTTCCTTGGCATCTCTGCCTGGCTCCCCATTGACACCTCAATCACTTGAGCACGATGAGCGGTGTCTGGCAGCCCACAAGCTGTCAAAACACGGAACATTTTCCACCCCTCCAGGTTGGGGGGGGATGCTGCGTCGAGGATATGATTTGGTGTTTAGCTGGGAAATCCGAAAAGGCCCGCCAAATGCCGCCCGCTTTCATATCTAATCACATCTCTTGGCCACAGCAATCCAGCAATCGAGCAATCGTATCTTATCGACTCGCTTCGAACTCTCCCACCGCATCTCGTTATATGTACACACTTCCCCAATTCAACCTCCGCACTTGAGATGGTCGATGGTCGTCTTTGCTTTGTTCATGGACGTCCGTCCAATGCTCGTAAGAAGTCTCTGAAGAGCTGTCAAAGGGAGCTTGCTTGAGAGCTGTGACGTCAGGAGAACGGCGGCGAACAAAGGCTAGACATGCGTTGGAAAGCTTGCCGCGGGGGGGTTAGGGTTAGCCCCGAAGCCCCGATCTGCGGAACCAAAAATACCAGCCACTAAAAATAGTTATCTCTTTCTAAGCCCTGTTATCTCCATTATCTGCCAGACAGCCAGCCGTTAGCCAAACACAAATAATAGACGCGAAAAGAGACCTCCGCTCCTGCTATTCATTAATAATGGTTAGCCCAATGGAAGCAATTAAATCAAGCCCCAGTGGAAGTCTCGGCTCGCCAGAGATTCGGACTCGCCAAAGATTTCAGACAAGACAAGACCGTGACGTGGCGTGGCCCCCTTTCTCCCCAAAGGCCCCAGCACCAGCACCAGCACCAGCCTCAGCCCCGAACCCCCAATCGCCAGCTGTCTCTGCGACCTCATCGAATTGCTAATGATCTCAAGGTAATAATACTTCAGCTTCAGCAGCTTCATTGTTATTTATTTATTTATTATTTTCTTGATTATAAATTCACAACAAAGAAAAATTTTGTGGCGGATGGAAGTGGAGGCGGTGGAGGCAGGAGGCAGGCGGCAGGCGAGAGAACTTTTGGCAACACACAAGCACAAGTATTTGTTTACTTAATTTTTGGCTAGCCAAACAATCGTGTTCGCATCGCATCGCATCGCACTACACTACACTACACTACACTTAATAACCAAAGTGTCCAAGTGCGCGGGGATGAGTTGTAGGTTTTGGGCGACTTTGATCGAGTGCCCCACCGCCCGAGCGACTCCTTAAAAGGCCTCGGGGAATGCGCGCTAAGCCACAAATGTTTTCGCTTTTACGCATCAACACAGCAGCGGCAGCAGCAGCAGCAGCAGCAGCACAAATTAAATCACTTTATGGCTCATTTACATTCGCTTAAACTTTGCCTGATTAAAAAGTTTTCTGTTTTCGCGGCAATTGAATTCAATTCGCCGGCGACGAACGAAACTTTGGGGCGCCCTAAACTTCAAAGATGTTTTCAAAGCTCAGAAAGCAGAAGTGAAATGCTTTCGCAAGAAGGAGCAGATGTGGGGCCCGACAACGCACTTTAATGTGGGAAATCAAGATTAAATTAAATAAACCCTAATGCCAGAGTCCTCAAACTTAGTTGGGGGGATAAAAATAAGTGGGTACACCCAAGAAATCCGTATTTGTTGGCCTGCCCAGCGAACGCAACCGATACAAAAATAACACACATTCTACGTAAACAAGAAGGTCAACTCCCTAAATGATTGGCGGTTGAAGGACCGAGGTTCATGGTAATGTCATTATAGGCGGAGGATTGCCACCGCCACCACCCATCGGGAGTGCGCATCTGCTCGGCTCTCAAGCATTTATGGATGACCTATAATTTAGATAATTCATTAGCCTACACACCAGTTCGGTCAGTTCGGTCAGTTCACCTCCTTGCTCCCGCCTCGCATTGTGGGGCCCTGAACGGTTTTCGGCTCACCACGATTGTGCCTCTAATTGTTCCACTATATTTGTCCGGTCTAAATATAGACGCGTAACTGTCTATCCGAAGGCTGACCAGTTCGGGGCTCGAACGAGAGGCATTTCATCAAAGACAGGCCCACGCTTGATGGCCGGAGGTCTATCTATCTATAGTAAAGACTCTCCCGGTAATTGCCGGGCCAACTCTTTGGCTCATCCTGCACCAAACTATTAGCCAAACTAGGGCCACCTCGTTAGGGTCTGTCCATTTCCCGTTGGCTGGCCAGATTCTAATGATCGCCCGTCGAGAATCGGCCGAACTGTACACCACACCACACACACTTTGGGGGCATGGGTTTTGAGTTTTGAGTTTGGGTATGGACAGCAGACAGCAGACAGCAATATTCGCACCGCGCGCAGCGTATTTAAGCGGCTTAATGAACCATTCGGAAACTTTCACAGTCATCAAACATTATGATGTTGGCGATTTTTGGCACTCAGCGCCACAAGTGGAACAAATGAAGTATTTTTCGAGTTGGTTTCCTCGCACCCCAACTGAACCCCAACTTGATCGAGTTGGACAAGTTGGACTAGCAGATGCTCTTCTCACAAGTTTTAGCCAAATTAAAGGGGCGTCGTTGCCTCCCAACTGCTCCCCCCGATCGATCTGCAGAGGCATACCGCAGTCGCATACCCGCACTCGCAATTTGGAGCCATAAAAAACCCGTTCAACTAGCTAGGCTCAAGTGATCAATGCCATCAAAAGACAATTACCCGAGCTGGCCAAAACAGTCGCCTGCCCCCTTGGCCCCGAACTGCAGTGTCCGGGCAGGCAGCCACGATAATGATCGGGCAGAAGGAACGCGCAGAAGCCGGAGAAGCGGCCCAAACACAGACTCATCCCAAGATCGTCGGCAGTCAAGGGGCCACTTCCATCCATCCATCCAGCATCCGTCCAACAAGCCAGAGTCTCCCACCTTGCCCACCTTGCCCCGCTTGCAGTGGAAAACGAAACCAAAATCGAATCGCAAAGCGAGGCGACGCGAGGCGAGGCGACGCGACGCGGCGGGGCGAAAGCTCGAACACGAGCACCTGGCCTAAAAATAGCAACCGCTCATTAGAAATGGCTAAAAATAGTCGCGGCCAGCAAAGCGCGCCAACCTGTGGCACAGTGGAGTGCGCTGGAGTGGTCTCTGCACCGCAGAGCTTGAGCCCGGGACATGACGTATACGCACTGTGGTGCAATCCGCCACAATCTGGTTATCTCGGGCATCGCAATGCAGCTACCCACCCGAGAGACAGGTGGGGAAACAGGAATGCCAAGGGGGATGCTGCAGAGTCCAGAATATCAGGTCGAGGAAAATGCAGATAACACAATTATTTGCATGCACAAAGTTATTTGTGCCACGGGTTTTGCAACAGGCTAGAAGTTAGAGTACGTCCGAAAGTCACTTGTTCTCTACAACGCAATTTAATCAAATGATATCTTACAACCAACTCCATAATCGTGCTGAGATGTACCAAAATAATACGAAGAAGAGGTCCTGATAGCCAGTAATCAGAAGTTGTCGTTATAATTTGAGACAATACAAGAGCTGTAGTGCAACGTCTGTTTTTCCTTCAGTTTTTAACAAAGCTATACGTCGGTAATCACTTTTTTCCGCATACAATCCTTTCCGATTACTTGATAATTTGAAACTTGACCAACTATAAAATGACCTAAGGTTCCTTAATAGCAAACATACACATATTAATTATTTCAATGTAACATAGAGATCAAAAACACGAAAAACCCTATTAGATTTGACCCGTTTCTCTTGTTTTTTCCGTATGCCTATGATATTTTGCTATGATATGATATGCACATACATATGTCTATGATATTTTTCTATGAAAAGTAACGAAACGAAAAGCTTTAGTGGGTTTAATTAAGTTAAGTTACACTAACCTATTGCAAAATGATAACATTTTTTTGTCTCGAACGTCTGTTTTTCTTTCAGTTTTTACCAAAGCTATACGTCGGAGTACATCCGATAATCTCTTTTTTCCTCATACAATCCTTTCCGATTACTTGATAATTTGAAACGTGACCAACTATAAAATGACCTAAGGTTCCTTAAAATGGCAAACATACACATATTAATTATTTCAATGTAATATAGAAATCAAAAACACGAAAAACCCTATTAGATTTGACCCGTTTCTCTTGTTTTTTCCGTATGCCTATGATATTTTGCTATGATATGATATGCACATATGTCTATGATATTTTTCCATGAAAAGTAACTTAATTAAGTTAAGTTACACTAACCTATTGCAAAATGATAACATTTTTTTGTCTCGAACGTCTGTTTTTCTTTCAGTTTTTACCAAAGCTATACGTCGGAGTACATCCGATAATCTCTTTTTTCTTAAATACAATCCTTTCCGATTACTTGATAATTTGAAACGTGACCAACTATAAAATGACCTAAGGTTCCTTAAAAAAGCAAACACACATATTAATTATTTCAATGTAACATAGAGATCAAAAACACGAAAAACCCTATTAGATTTGACCCGTTTCTCTTGTTTTTTCCGTATGCCTATGATATTTTGCTATGATATGATATGCACATATGTCTATGATATTTTTCCATGAAAAGTAACTTAATTAAGTTAAGTTACACTAACCTATTGCAAAATGATAACATTTTTTTGTCTCGAAGTTGTGTTTACAATAGAATTTTTCAATTTTAAAGGTGTAGGTCGTAGGCACTGCTATAGTATTTCAAAGCCCACAACGCAATTTTATGAAATTATATTCCACAACCAACTATATACTCATGTAAACAATATAATATTAAGCAAAAACGTTCCAGTAGCCACTAATCATAAGGTATTGTAACAATTGCAGATAACAAGTAAACTGTATATAAACAAATATTTAAGTAAACTGGCTTAAAGTGTAAATGCGAGGGGGAGTGGTGGGTCAAATACTTTTTGGGGCAAAACTTTTCGGCTGCGTCTGAGGAGCCAAGGAAGTGGCAAAGGAGCATAATTTCAAACAATTTAGTGAAGTTCCAGTGGCATTTCATGCTGTTTCCACAAAGCAAATACACCGCCGACCGACCGACCGAGGGGGGGTGGGGCAGGTGGGAAAGCCCAGGATCAGGGACACGCGCAATACAAACGCTCGATTGCCCGAACGCTCGGGCAAGGTAAACGAAGTAAATTAAACACCAGGAACAACAACTGAACAACTGAAATGCCCCCAGTGGGCGTTGCCGGACGGACGGACGGGCGGGCGGGGATGCAGTGAGCGAAAGTGCGGCCTCCGGTCCGAGTGGAAGGCAGCCTGCCGCGTGGCGGACAACGGCAATTTCTCCGAGTGCATCCCACAAGGAGGGGCGCGCACAATAACGAACAACAAGGCGAAGGCATGCGAAACAGAAACGGCAAACAGCAAAAAGCAAACAGCAAACAGCAGGAGAAACCCAATAACATAAAAGCAAAAGAATTTTGCCAAAGGATGATGGTAAACCTGCAGAGAGCAGCGGGCGGGGGGAGAGGCAGGACAAGTAGAAAAACCCGCTTACAGCAGCGAAACAAAAAAACAACACGAAAAATACGAAAAACACGACGCCAAGCCAACCAACGACCTTGATAAGTTTTACACAGCCCCGGAGCAGGAGTGCGGCGCTGGGGGGGGATGGGGGCAGAAAGGAGGCACAGGAGCACTCTCCCTCTCTTTCTCGCGCTCTATCGCGGAGGGCACCAAAGGGCGGCGGGAGAGAGACTTGTTGTTTGTTGTTGCCCACCTCAATCGATGCCCCAACGTGCTGCTGCTGCTACTACTACTGGCAGTGGTAGAGGTGAGTTCCAGTTAGCGAGCAGCTCTCTCATCAACAAGTGGCCCAGCTGTGAGTGGGCTGGAGGCGGGGGGGGTGGGCCGTTCCTAACTCAATTCGCTTTTTTGTGTCCGTTCTCGTTATCGTTCTCGCTCTCCCGCCGCCAGCCTGCTGCTGCTGAGCTGCTCTCTGCGATAAACAGTCCGTGGTGAGTTTGGGGCTCCTCTTTTCAGCCCGATTATCATATTCTGCGTTTTATTATTGAATTTCTCGAGCCCTGCTGCCTCTGTGAGTGTGACGCATGTGTAAAGTGCGGCGCAGAAATTGATAGAGCAAGCATGGCCCCCCCGCCCACTCTACAGGAAAACAAATTCCGCCAGCTAGTCTGTCAAATATGTTTGTTTGCCTTGCTGGCCCGCCTCTCGCTCTCCTCACTCCCGCTCCTCCCTCTCTCCCCCTCTCTCTCTCTCTCTCTCTCGCGCGCGGCGGTCAGCTGCCAAATCAGCTGTCCGATTGAAAGCACAGCAAGCCACCGAAATATTATTTAACCGTTTCACAAGCAAGTAGGAGAGCATGGAAAATTCCGAGCATCTCGTCTTTGGCGGAAAAAGCGCCTTCGTTTGGCATGGCAAAAAAAAAAAAAATGTGAATTGCAGAACAACAACTGCAGGCGCAGTGCCACCACCATTGTAGCTGCCTGCAACGTGCCTGAAATTTCAAAAATGCAATATCAAAATCAACGCGGAACCAGCAAGGAATCGCATGGGTTGTGCCGAGTCGCACAGCGAAATACCCTTCCCCCGGCGCAGAGCAGATGCATGGCAAGGCGGCAGGCTGCCTGCAGGTGCCTACAGGTGCGACCCGACCACGGGAAAGGGTGTGTCAAGCGCCGCCGTGCTGCACTTGCAACTGCCAAACGAAACGAAACCGGACTCGCTCGCAGAAACACACACCACTGGACACTCTGGACACTGGACAGGGGGGCCGGGGACGGGGACGGGCACGACGTCGCCTAGTTGAGCATTTTGAACGACAAGCCAGCGGCGGACAAGCCATAATTAATCAGGCCTGGCCGGCAATATTTTACAAAGCGAAACGAAGCGAAAATTCCTCAATCTCAGGCCCAGGCCCAACCCCAACTAGGGGCAGGATATGCGCCAGCGTACAGCCGCCAATGCAACCAGCGAAAAGTTTCGTTTATCAACGAGCGGAGCTTTTGGCAAAAACTGAAAATCGCTTTCCAGGCATTCCTACATTCCTACAGCGGGCCTGCGTTCCATTCGCCTGAGTCAATACCGCTCTTCCTACAAATTGTATGGAAAACAATCGACAAACGGCTGGAAACTGGAAACTAGTTTCTTCCACCGCAACATTAATTCGCATATTTTTACAAATTATATTAAGGCCCCAAGTAGCATGTATGTAAAGGCGCAGCGCACACATGAGCAACCGCCCGCCCGAGCCAGCAAGCCAGCAACAGCGACTCAGAATTTTCGTGTACTTTGAAAACTTGTTTTGTTTTGTTTCATTTATTTGTTCCGTTCTGCGCGCGGGGCTGGGGGTAAGCAGTAGGCAGTAAGCTTATTGAACAATTACTATATTACGGCACAAAAACTGACAATAGGATCGTAATCGATGTTTGCACGCGCCACCTGCGCGGCCAGCAAAAAGATTTGAAGGAACCCGAACCCAGTCCCACCCAGGGACTCGATAATTCCCGGGACTATTAAGCAGCCATGGGCAGCCTTTGGCTCCTTCGGCTCCCAGTGCTCCCGAAAACAAAAACAGGAGAATGTCTCGAAAAAGGGAATTGACATGCCGGCTCCCAAGTTGAATATCCATGCCCTTCGCTGCTATAAAGTGTTGAAAAGCTGAATCTCCCGTTGAGAGGCGCAGAGTGGAAACTTTGCATTACAAGCTTTGCATGCAAATAAACAATTACAATAAATTAACAAAAAAAAACCCAGCTACCCCGGACAGCTATTTTGTAACAGGGTTTCCCGCCCTGCATGTAACCCGCCCATTTCTGACAGTGTAAGAGGGGGAGCCCGTTGATTCTTGTCTTCCTGTCACACTAGGAAACAGAGACAGACAGACAGACAGGGCTTTGGGGGTGGTGAGTTCCCCGCGGAACGGTGCCAAAAGCCAAAAGTTGCTGCAGCCGAAAGTGCAAGCCCTGAGAGAGAGCTGCAAAGCAATGAAAGCCCGAGAGCCAACTTACCGCTCGCAAGTTCAAGGCCAAGTGTCCGAGTGCCTCTCTCTTTGGGCTCTCTCTGCGCTAGCCTGTTGTTGTTTTTGCTGCTCGCGCTGCGTTGCATGGAGGAAAGAACTTTCGTTTTCGGGCTGCAGGCTGCAGGCTGCAGGTTGCAGGTTGCCCCACGCGCAACGCTTTTCACACTTGCGTGCCTTTGCTTTGGCTTTGCCTTTGCCTTTTCGTTTGCTATTGTTGTTGTTGTGACAGCAGGAGCGACTTTTGTAAATTAATTAACACACTCGCGTTGGCGCTCGCGCTCGCGCTCGCTCACACACGCACACGCGCTCCTCGAGATAAGCGGAGCCAATTTATTTGCACTAAAATTTACTTGGCGCGCTGAGCTGCCAGCGTCGGTGGCTAAGGAGGGGGCGGGAGTGGGCGGGCCGAGGTGGCTGCGACGGAGGAAAACTCACCACACGCACTCGGGCCACGCACGTTTCAGTTAGCCCGGGAAAACAAACGGCGGACAGCTACTCGCAGCCAGCTTTTTCACAGCTACTTCCCGGAGCAAGTAGCGGGCAGGGCTTTCTGGCTTTCTGGCTTTCGCAATCAACTGTCCGAAAGGGGCGTCCGAGATCGGTCAAATCTCTGCGGGACAACGAGCGAGTCAAACGGCGAACGGCGAACGGAACGGCTGCAGCGCTACGGGCACAAGCACAAGCAGTGAGCGGAGCGAGAGCTTTAGCGATGAGCCGCCCGCCAGGCCCAGCCGATAGATCAGCGCCAGCTGCGTTTGGCGAAAGGGGCCGCGCCGGCTGCGGTCACACTACCCGCGCCAAAACAACAAGTTTGAAAATAAAACTACATTTACTTCAACAATTGATTCTATAGCATCGGCAGATTGGTCTTGAGGGCGTCGAACTCCTTGCGGTCCAGGGGCTTCAGGTGGGTGCCCAAGTAGGGCGCCTTGAACTCCAGGTCCCGGTGCTTGTTGACCAGCACCTTCTGCTCCGAGTAAATCAGATTCACCTGCCGCTCGATCTGCTTCTGGTCTGTGGAGTTTAAGTTAAATGGTGGATTCACCAGGTAAAGTCAACTAGCGCTTGCCATTCTTGAGCAGATCCAGGGCCTTGTCCTTCCGCATCTTGATCAGCATGCTGCCGACGGTGATCCAGACCTTGGCCTCCTGCGACTGCTCCACGAGGCGCAACGCCTGGCGCGTATCTTGGCGCCGCCGGTCCAGGGCCGTCAGCTCCTGCTTGTTGACCAGGATCTGATCGCCCAGCTCCTCGGACTTGTGGATGATTTCGAAGCTCTTGTCCTCCGCCTCCGTCTGCGACATGTTTGCTTGCTTCCTCTTGGCGAACGTAAACAAAAAACGCCAAAGTGCGGGCGCAAAACGTCCTAACGCCTGCCGCTCACCTGTTAAACCACGAGCGGCGCAAAGGGGTCGGAAATTGCTAGTGGATTTCTTGTATGCCTACTCAGTATCAAGCAGGAGATCGATCAAATTAGACTAGGGAACATAAACATCACCTACGCCTTAGACTTTATCTGCCTTACTCCAACGTACTAAATTCATGCCTCCCTATTCCTTTAAAAACCATCAAGTTAAGCCACCTCAAGTCAGATTATACAAAAAAAAATTGTATTCAAATTAAGTCCAAAGCATACCGTGGTAATATACAACAACAAGAACAAAATATGTACAATATGACCAAACAAGTATAAAAAAAGTAAATAATAATAGTATTCTAAAATGATAGTAAACTTGAATAGTAGTTTTTCATTTTTTAACCACAGTATGCATTATTTGGTTTATATTTGTTATTTACAGTTTTCTTATACAAAATTGGATAAGAAAACATAGATAGAGCTAAAACAACGCTTACTTAAACATTGTTTCAAATTTTATTATATATCATTGAGTTAATGAAAGTATGTATTTGTAAAGGAAAGCTAGTGAATAATGAGATGTGGAAAAATATAATATTTCTTATTTCTTAAGAAATGCACTAGCTGATATATAAAAATATATAAGTAAACTTGTGTTTAGTCTAGTGGACTCTCTCCACTACCCCTTGTTCTTACCCATTTCTGTTATACCAACTGAGCTTGGGTTAGGCCCCTGCCCGACTACGCCCCTGGCCACATCTCATTCAACAGTCAATCGCCCGAAAAGATGGCCGCGTCATAAGCCGCAGCTTGACTCTCCGAGACGTTTGTTTATCTCCGCCGCCGCACGGATCTGGTTATCGCACGGATATCGCCCCCCTCGCCAGAGTCCTCGCCAGAGCCCCCGCCAGAGCCCCCGCAACGATGCCTTCCACCGAGAGAGCCCAGTGCGCGTCCTTCCGCCTCCTCCTGCTGCTCCTCCAGCTGCTCCTCCTGGTCACGCAGCCCGCGGCCTCGCAGGTGAGTGTGCGTGCTCTCCCCGCCTCGTTGTGGATGCCTCGGAGGCGTCTGCAGGCCTCCGCCCGAGCCATCCGTCTGCCCTGCGGAAGCATATGCTTGGCGCAGATGCTTTGCATATTGATTTTGCGATTTTGCGATTTTGCGGCTGCTTGTGCGCCGTGGCAGTTTCGCTGCAGGTTTCGCTCCGTCTAATCTCGATCGTAATCTCCCCCGCAGACTCAAAGTTCGACGCGTTATCTGCAGAATGGCAGCGGCAAGGGGGACGCCAACGGCAACGGCAACGCCAACAACGAGCGACTGCAGCAAATCCTGAAGGGAGCGGGCGCCTCGCAGGTCAACTGGCCGCAGGCCCCCAAGCAGCCCGCCCCCGACGTCAAGACTGAGCTGGCCAAGCTGAACACCAGTGAGTACGCCCCCCATGCTGTCCCCTGCACCCACCACCTACCCCATCAATGTTTCTCGCCCTTGCGCCCGCAGCGTACGTGTACCAGAACGCCTGGCCGGCGAACGACGTGAAACTGGGCGCCGTGACGGCCGTCAGCTTCGACAGGGCCGGCAATGTGGTCATCTTCCACCGCGTGGACCGCGTTTGGGGCGAGACTACGTTCGACAACAGCAACCGCTTCACGGAGAACTTCCGCGGCCCCATTCGGGAGAACACCATCCTGGCGCTGGAGCCGCAGACGGGCAAAGTGCAGTACCAGTGGGGCAGGAACTTGTGAGTATTTCAGAGTACCTACTCCAACGATGGGGTCGCTGCGGTGCCCTCATCAGCGGCAATTGGTTCCAGTAGCAAGGTTTATTTGGTTTTGTTTGATCTCCCTCACAGCTTTTACATGCCCCACGGCCTGACAGTGGACCCCGAGGAAAACGTCTGGCTGACGGACGTGGCCATGCACCAGGTGTTCAAGTTTCCGCCCCGCGGCGGCGGCGGGGGCGGCAAGCCGCTGCTCACGCTGGGCGTGGCCTTCCAGCCCGGCTCGGGGAAGAGGTTCTGCAAGCCCACCTCCGTGGCCGTGCTGGACAACGGGGACTTTTTCGTGGCGGACGGCTACTGCAATGCGCGCATCCTCAAGTACTCGCCGTCCGGTGAGCTGATCCTCTCGTGGGGCCAGAACTCCTTCGCCGGCGTCTCCTACGACGTGGCCCCGCAGAACTTCTTTGCCATTCCGCACGCCCTGACGCTGGTGCCCGATCCGGGGCTGCTGTGCGCCGCTGACCGCGAAAACGGCCGGGTGCAGTGCTTCTTCTCCAGCAACGGCTCCTTCCACTCGCAGTACCACAACCAGATGATCGGCGATCGCCTCTTCAGCATGGCCTACACTCCGGCGGAGGGTAAGACTCTCTCAAGCCTCTCTCAAGGGAGGATGTTTCTCATCCAAGTTGTTCCTTGGCGTTGCAGGAGGCCAGCTGGTGATTGTGAACGGACCCACTGCCGAGCTGGGCATCCATCCGGAGCACTACAACGAGGTGCACGGCTTCGTGCTGAGCATGCGCAGCAAGCAGCTCGTCTCGAAGTTCGGGCCGAACAACCTCGAGTTCCACAACCCGCACGACGTGGCCGTCACCGCCGACGGCAAGGAGATCTACGTGGCCGAGCTGAATCCCACGCGCATCCACAAGTTCGTGCACAAGTCGCTGGCCAAGCCGATGTCCCTCTCGGCAACGAAGGATGCCGCCAGCGGCTCTCCGACTGGCAGTAGTTTGGAGGACCAGCAGACGGCGCACCAGCAGACGGGCCACCATCCCAGCGCCAAGGCCATCATGGTGGTATCGCTGATGCTCCTCTTCGCTGGGTCCACCTTTGCGCTGGCCCTGTTCTTCGCCAACCGGCGGAAACGAGGTAATCCGGCGCACAGCTCCGCCCCGCCCAGCGACCTGGTCTACCGCCAGCTGACCGCGTCCAACCAGAGTCTGTGCTAATGTCAAAGCTACCCCGCAACATTCCCTGTGTTGTGTTTCGTTCGCATAATTATATTTTGTATGGTTTACCTTTAAGTTGACACGAGAATCTCCTTCTCCTTCTCCTTCCGTCCACATTCCGTTTTCGTTTATGTCGCATTCGGTGTACATATAGTATTTGATTTGTGTGTTCTGTCGCCCCCCTTCCCCGTTTATTTCGCTGTATATACAATTATATTTTATACAAAATACAAAGCCAATTTACATTTACGCCCTAAGTGTGTTCAGTTTCGTTTGTTTCGCTTTTGTTTCAGCCTGCAGGTCTGTGCATGCACCCTAGGATATCTCTCTCTCGTTGCATCTGTGTGTTCGTTATCCTTTTCGGTTGTTGCCTAATCCCTGAAAAACACATTCCCGCCCCACAGGTTGCATGCCCTTTGGCGCCAGGAGCCGGCGACACGCGTGGGAGAAGAGCGAGGGCTTCAAGCTCGGCGGCCTGCTCGACCGCGACCGGGACCGCAACGGCTTCGAGAAGCTGGACACGCAGGCCAGCGACGAGGAGCAAGAGACGACGACGCTGGCGGGCGCCGCCCAGTTCGCCTAGGCCGTTCGTTCGCCCGGGACCAAGACTTACGCAAGCTAACGAAGCATTCCTAGTTCTAACCACCTGTACCTCAGTGACTACCGACTTGTTTTGGCTCTGTTCTGTGCGTGATTTCCGTTCGGGTTCGTTCGGGTTCGGTTACATATACGTTAACACCTCCGGAACTTTCTTCCGCTCAACGCCTCGGTTAACAATCGGATTGCCAAAGAGAAAATATAGTCTTATGAATCTGTCGCGGCTCGTTGGGTTTTTGAATGGTTTTATTCAATGTCAGGGCGTGAAACTTAAACTAGAATTCATTATAAATATGTGTGCCATCGGATGTTGCATGTCCTAGTGCGTACTATCGACTAATAAGGCCCCATGGCGGCGAATATCTGTAATCTGTTGCCCTCTGGCCGTCCTACCTCCGAGATTCTTGAGCTGCTAGAGTTCTAGGCTCTGTCAGACGTGCTGGGTGCGGTAGCCACCAGGTCCATCCCGATCCTCAACGGCATCGATGTCGTAGAAGCACGCGTGCATGGCGATCACGAAGCAGGAGGCGCCCAGCGTCCAGAAGAGCACTGCACCGGCCCCAACCAAAAAGAGAATAGGCGTCGCCGCCAGGTTGAGAAGAGCGATCTGCTGGCCCGGTGTCAGCTGGTGGCCCATCACTGTGTAGTTGCAGTTGCTCATGCGCAGCCTGTGACCGCCGTATGCGGCGGCAACGACCACCAGAAGCGTCATCGGCGCCGTGATGCTGCAATCATTAGGTATCAGCAAGGGATTTGGCTGGGATTAGTTACTTGTTGCAGGCACTTACAGACAGTAGATCATCAGCACGAAGAAGACGAAGATGTAGTTGGACTGGTAGTAGGAGAGGTTGGCCATCACCCGCCTGTTGAGGCAGTGTATGCTGCAAATCTTATTGAAGTTGTTGACGTTCAAGAAGACGCCCCAGGGCCGCAGCGAGCAGCGCACCTGCTGCAGCAGGGCCATGGGCGAGGGCAGGTTCGAGAAGGACGGCAGGCTGGGCAGGCGAAGAAGAACAGAGGGAGATTATGATTAGATGCTCAAAGAGACGACTCCGAGGGGGGCTCACTTTTCCAGACCCACGGCAAAGCGGGGTCTCGGAGCCGGGATGGCATTCATGTTGCCTTGCAGGCCTTCACAGGCTTGGGCCATCGCTTAATCGCCTCCCGTTGGTCGATGACACGTCGCCAGCCGAGCCGTCTAGTCGTTCGCCGTTCCACTGTCCGCGAAGATCAGTCGTCGAATGCAGATGCAGATACTGTATCTGAAACCGAGCCGGTTACTTCCGGTTACTGTTTGTGTGTTCGCTGCGGATGCTGCTGCTGCTGCTGCTGATGCCGGGACGTGGAGCGGCGCACATGGAGAGGGGCACACACACTGCTGTCGATGTGGCTGGAAACAGTTCACTTCCAATTTGCTATGACATTGTTTTCTAGTTTCAAATCGAATCTGATCTGATGTGGCAGATGGGGCAACGGCTGCGTGGTGTGACCGTCCGGGCCCGCCGTTGCAAAAGGGGCTAACGCCTCCGACTGGCCGACTGGCCGGCGGGCTGGCCACTCTGCAGTCACTTTGAGGAAGTCTCGATGTAGATTTGGACCTGGAAAATTTCCGAAACGCTCTGACGCTGGAACAGAGACGCCCGCACAGCTAGCCGCCCCGAAAGCACAAACACACAGCGCACTGCAACCGACAACAGCCATGGCCGACGACTGGGGTGAGTGCAGGCGCGGGCGCGGGCGCAGGGGCGCGCACAAGGGGCGGGTGGGTGCGTCATCTGTGTGGCGACCAATAAACGTGGTCTGGTCGCCGTGGACGTACCCAATGCTGCAGGCAACCAGGCAACCTTGGTGGTATTTATAGCGAGCTCTAACCGTACTCGTACTCGATCTGCTTTCTTTTCCATTTCCATGGCGCCCGCAGAGTCCGCAGCCGACAGCGAGGTGGTCATCCGCCCGAACGCCGCCAACAGCATAAACAAGTGGGAGGGCGAGGACGACGACGAGGACGTCAAGGTGGGCCCAGCAAAGACTTCCCCGAAGATCGAGAGTTGAAGCGACGAAGCCAGGGACGGCAGCACGAAACCCGTTTGCCTGCTGGCGCGTTTTCACTTTCGGTTTCACGTGGACACGTGTTCACTTTTCATCTTTCACCACTCACCTTACTCTCTTTTTTTTGGTTTGGCCGCGGCAGGAGAGCTGGGAGGACGAGGAGGAGAAGAAGGACGAGGAGAAGCCGACGAAGCCCGCCGAGGCGCCGGCCAAGACAAAGCCCTCCAAGGCCCTGAAGGCCAAGCTGGAAGAGCAGGCGGTAGGTCCTTCCCTTTGCCAATCGCTATATCGGATTAACCAAGTTAATTGAATTGCCACAGAGACTGGAGGAGGAGGAGGAGGCGCAACGACTGGCCAACCTCTCGCCGGAGGAGAAGCTGGCCGAGAAGCTGCGCCTGCAGAAGATCCAGCAGGACTCCGACCTCAACCACGCCCTGGACACGTTCGGCGTGACGAGTACGCGCGGCGACGGCGGCGGCGCCCTCGACGCCTTCAACCCGGACACCAAGGAGGAGTTCAACGAGTTCGGCGCCGCGCTCAGCTGGAAGATCGCCCAGTACAAAGAGTCGCCGCACTTCCCCCAGTTCGTTGAGGACCTGGTGCGCGGCCTGTGCGTGAATCGTAAGTGTGCACGTCGACTACATACCTGCGCTGAGCAACAGCTAATCCGATCCGATCTAATCAAGTGAGCGCCGCCGACATCAAGAAGGTCAAGATGAATGTCGAGAGCCTGCACTCGGAGAAGCTGAAGATGGAGAAGGCGAACGCCAAGAAGCCCGCTGGCAAGGGCAAGGGCAAGGCCACCCTTCGCACCGAGAACGACGTGAGTCGTTCACACATCCTGTTGACTATGTAATTTCTATCCTGTGTTTATCTTTTTTCAGGCCATCGATGGCTACAAGAAGTACGGCAACGACTTTGCCGACGACTACGACGACTTCATGTGAATATAGGACCTACGCAGACACGGTAGCCCGCATATGCATATACATATAATTATTGAATACATAGTTGCTTGTTGAAGAGTTCTTCTTGTTAAGAGATGATGATGCTGCGCAGGAATTTGAGTCCCTTGTTGAATGTAATAGCAGAACCTACATGAATATGTACATACAAACAATATATACAGATATATTTATATGACCACACCGAACACTCGCGGAACGGAACGGAACAGAACAGAACGGAAGAAAACGGAACGGATCCAAGTCAGCGTTAGGAACGGAACCTCAACGATCAATTTCGAACACGCAATCAAACCAACCGGCAGAAGATTATTTAGGTACATCAAATATTAGTATGGAAATTTAAATTATGGCAAACGCGGGGGTACCCCACCCGTATTTCCGAATGGCTTCTTGTGAAATTCACTTTTGTATAAAGGAATAAAACTACAATGCGATATTAACTAAGCGTTTATGTTGTGATTGTCCTCAAAGGGGGATTGGGTGGCCTATTTCAGCAGTTGCTAGCGAGGATTCTTGTATCCCCAATGGTTCCTTGTGATATTCCCAATGCTACATGAAATGGCAAGATGTTGCATTAGGAATTTCACAAGGAACTGGTTCCGGGAGGTGGATCGATCAGCCAAGATCGAGGACTCTTCATAAACCTGAATTCCCTATATTTACCGATGGTTCCTTGTGAAATTCCCCTTTAGAAAACGCCTCCATACAGCATGATATGGGGTTTTTATTCTCCAATTTCTGGGATTGCCAGGCCGACACCATCAGTAGATTCTTTGGAAACCAGTTATCGAAAGTCACTAGAAAGCGAGGTTTTTCCGGCCCATTCGCGTTAGTGTCGGAAAGTGGAAAATCAGGCGAGTTTTCTTTCCGCAATCGGAAATCACCGAATTCGAAAATGTTCTCCCCGATAACCACTTCGATAGAGAGGCTCCCATTCCATCGCTAGCGCCATTCGATACACGTGCAGCCGCGGCGTCCAGGCCCCGAATTCCGAAACCGCAACCATGGCCGAGGAGGACTCTGAAGGTAACCCTCTTCTAAGACTTCTAAGACCAATGGGAACCTACTATAACATAAGTGCTGTCCCTTGCAGATTTTCCCAATGCTCTCGAACAATGTCAGATTGTGGATCGTCGTCCATCGCCCGCCCAGAAGCTGGCCAAGCTCCGCCAGATGGCCCCCGTGGACGAGGCGAGCGTCTCGCTGCAGAAGGAGTACATCCTGAAGATGGACGCGGACCGGGCCTTCGGCAGGATCGCCGTCGGGCTGTCCAGCTCGGCGGTGCACGTCTACAACGTGGACGCGGCCGGCGGGCTGGCCAACTTCTGCTTCCTGCCGCCCTCGGAGTCGCGCGGCGTGGGCATCTGCGGCGTCAAGTTCCTCGACGAGGGACCCGACAACCTGCTGGTGGGCACCACCGACGGCTACGTGAAGCTCTTCGACCTGCGCGTGCGTGGCGAGCAGGCCCGCTTCCGGCATCCGGGCACTACCAACGGCCTGCCGGCGGTGCCCGACACGGTCACCTGCTTCGACAGCAACGCCAACGGGCGCCTCCTCTGCGTCGGCACGGAGCTGCGCAACAAGATGGTCCACCTGCTGTTCTTCGACGTGCGCGAGCGCTGCTTCATGGGCCAGTACGAGGAGAGTCACGCGCAGGACATCTCCGCGGTGCGCTTCCACCCGCGCAACCCGGACAAACTGATCACGGGCAGCGTGGACGGGCTGGTCAACCAGTTCGACGTGCACCAGGTCGAGGAGGACGACGCCCTGGAGCACACGGTCAACATCGAGAGCAGCATCAGCCGCCTCGAGTGGCACCGCAACGCTGCCGGGAAGGACGTGGTCTCCTGCATCACCGACATCGTGGAGCTGCACCTGTTTGACTGCGAGGACGAGCAGTCGGTGGGCGACTTCGACAGGGAGCAGATCACGGCGGGCATCTGCCGCACCGATCCCGACAACTGCAACCTCGTTGCCGTCCACAGCCGGTCGGACGGGGAGGTCTTCCTGCTGGCGGGCAGCAACTGCGATTTGTGCGTGTGCTTTCCGCTTTCTGGATTTGTGATTTCTGACTTCCGCTTTCTGCTTTCAGGGATATCCTGCGCACGGCGAGTGTGGACACCAGCAAGCTGGCGCTGGAGCCGCGGAGCGACTTCCACGGCAACAGGCAGATCGTGCGCGACAGCCTGTACGACGAGAAGCGCGATCTGCTGGTGACGGGCGGCGAGGGCGGCATTGTTACGGTCTGGGGCCCGCAGGTCGGGGGCGCGACGAGCCAGGTGAAGACGAGCAAGGTGAAAACGGGACGGGACAAGCGCAAGGTGGCGCCCTATTGATAGATGTTTTTCAAATAAACGAAATGAACGGAAGGCGGGATTTTCCCTGGCACGCTGACGAAAGGTGGGCGCTTCGAAACGCAGTGCGTAGTACCTACCGGGATGTTGCCCGCTTCTCGGCGCGCATTACGTTGTTGACACACGATGTAGATATATCTACGCGTGCTCGAGCAGGCAGTGTTTTCCTTATTTACTTGCCCGGGTTACCCAAAAATCATCCCCTTCATTTTAACCCAGGTCATCGACCGGTCCGTTCAATGATGTTGTCGAGCTCATGGCCGTAAAAAGTTATTAAAATACATGGTCTTGCCACATAACGAGGTAAATAATCTTGCAGACACACCATGTAGATATATCTACGTGTGCTTGTCTCCTACGCTGCTTCAGCGGGCTGTGTATTCTTTATTAACTTATCCGATTATACCAGAAAATCATCGCCTATATCTGAGCCTAGGCCATCGCCCGTTCCGTAAAATAATGTTGCCCAGCTAGTGCTCGTAAAAAGTTATTAGTGTTTATGCTTTTGACATTTAACGAGGCCAATTATGTTGTTGCCACACAATGTAGATATATCTACGCGCGCCTGTCCCCTACGTCGTTGAGCGGGCAGTGTTTTCCTTATTTACTTGCTCCCGATTACCCGAAAATCATCCCCTATACCTGGGACGGGGTCCAGGCCATCAACCTGTCCGTACAATAATGTTGCCGAGCTTATGCTCGTAAAAAGTTTTTAGTATTCATGGTTTTGCCATTTAACGACGCCAATTATGGCCGGCGCTTTATTCTACGCCGCAGCGCTGCTCTGCTCCGTCGCTCTGCTGCGCCGCTGCTCCTCTGCTGCGCTTGGGCGTGGCCGCTGCCCGCAGCCGGGAGCAGTGGCTCCACTCTGAGCAGCGGGAGGGCGGCCAATCGGGTTCTGGGAGAGCTGCGCATGCGCAGAGAGAGGTCATCCACTGCAAGGGGCAAACCTGTTCCGGAGCAGAGAGAGCGGCAAAGGGGCTGGGGCGGAGGCTAAAGATGGCCGCCACAGGGAGCGCTGTGGCGTCTCCGAGCGGCAAACGCCTCACAATCATGGAGCACTCATTCACTGCGGTGTATGATGCAAACAGCGCACTTGCCGCGCCCCTGCTCCGCCCCGGACTACAGCTTCACTTTGGGTCGATCCAACGCCCCAAGCCATGGGCTGGGTGGTGAAAGCAGTAAGTGATTTTATGGGATTATGTTCGAGCTACGCTTGAGAGCCATCCGGTACTCCGTACCCCAAGATAACCTCAATAGACATCCACTAGCAGCTCGAATTTAAGCCTCGATTTCACTACAAGCAAGAGAATAATATTCAATAACAGATTTTTTGGGCAACTGTTTGAGCTCCCACCCGAACAATCCTGGAGAGCAGCCATGGGCAGCCCTTGGCTCTTTGGGCTCCCAAAAACAAAAACATGCAATTGTCTCGAAACAAGGGAATCGACATGAAGGCTTCCAAGTGGAAAATCTGTGCCTTTAGCTGCTGAAGAGGCATCTACGAGTGACACACATAGTTTAGCCTTGATTTCTGATAACCGCAAGGTAAAAATTATGTTCAACGGGTTGCCACACACTTGGGAGCTACTATAGAGTACTCCAAATCCGGGATTACATTGTAAATCATCGCGGGGCAGTCGGTGGTTCGAGGCACCCAAGTACGTCCCGACTGTACGTCCCGTCCTGTGGCACGAAAGCGCTTAATCAGAAGCGCCCGAAGTGGCAGCGGAGAGATGCCGCCCCTAGTTGACGAGTTAACAGCAATTAGACGTCGACGCCTCACTCGGGACTCGCTTTATTGGGGGTTTATTGAGCGGAATCCTCGGATTCCCCGGCTCCCTGTCCGTCCCTGCCACTGCCCCTGCCACTGCCCTTGGCCTGCTGGTTGTAATTGTTTTTCGGGGGTGGCTGCCCGGGAGACGGGAGACGGAGAGGCCAGGCAGCCAGGCTGGTTGGGTGTTCGGGTGTTCGGGTGTCAGGCTCACCCGCTGACATTAATTGGTTTGTGTACGAGCCAATTTGGCGTAAAAGGCGCTAAATTGATTGCCCTGCGGTTTTAATCGATGCGCATTCATTTCAAATCACGCACATTTATCACCCCAAAACCCACCCACGCTTGGTCAGAGACGAGCCGATTCGAGCGGAGTCAAGTCGAGGAGCTGCAGGATCCCGCTTTGGAGATAGTACAATGGGTGGCCGGGCCGAGGAGTGTGTGTGTATAGCGGAACCATCTGCCCGGTTTTGTGTAATTGCCGGCAATTGCTGCTTGCTGCTGCCTGGGCAATTAACTTGAGTTGGCAGAATCAAACTGAGATTCTGCCCCGCCGATTCTCGCCCGCTATAAACCCGTTATATAACCCTGCTAGCCAGAAATCCTACCTAGTCCTACCTGACTCCGTAACTCCGTTACGCCGTATCCCTTTCCGCCTCCGCGGCGGCGGCGGGTTACGCGGAAGTCGAGGCTGTTTTTTAGCCAACGGATTGGCAAGAGGTAAAAAGTAAAAAAGTAAAAAGTAAAAAGGATGATTCCGCGGAAATGCCGCTCTGTAGGGTTATGAAATTTTACGCAAGCTGCTGATGATGCTGCTGCTGCTGCAACGGTGCAACGGAAGGTAAAAAAGCAGCCAAGGTCATCGGGACACAAAGGGGTTCTGGCGGCCCTCAAAGGATTTAGCAGGAAGTTGCGACAGCCTTGCTGGATGCCGCTGGATAATTGCACGCAATCAACGCATAATCCTCGCATCATCTTTGCAATTTTCCAACAGAAAACAGAAAAACTGGCCGGGGAAGGCACAAAGGAGCGGGAGTTACGAGTTATGGGTTACGAGTTGGGTGGGTAAAAAACGAAACAAATTCGCAGTTGACTTGTTGACTTTGCAGCCTTGGCAGCGGGACGGGCGGCAGCGGGACCGGCAGGACGAGCGGCATTTTGCAGGGCCGACAGGTATGGCGAAAGGATTTGCTGTGCCACCGCCCCGTGCATCCAATCGGGGCAACTTAATTGCCAGAAATTCTCAAAACAAACGAGCACAAACAAACAAACAGAGGGGGCGTGCGTGAGGGGGGGGCAGCAGCGAAAGGATTGAGCCGCGCTTAGCCGCCTTAGCTGACAATTAGGCCAAAAACCAGATTGACTTTCTCGGATCATCTGGGGTAATCGCAGTTAAGCCGTCCAGCAGTTGCTCCTGCGAGCGGCAGGCAGGCAGCAGAAGGATTAGGGGCGGTCCCCGTCCAGAAGTCACTTTTCCGATGCAAATGCGACAGCGACAGCGAAAGGATTAGATTCGGCTGCTGCAGGTCAGATTCCGAGGCAAGTGTCCTCGGCGGTTTCTGCTGCGGGTTACGCCCAGCGAGACCGCCCTAATCCGTTTACGCCTCGAAATTAATGCAAACATTTAGAAGGATTATCGCCCTAAAGGGGTTGACAGGAGTCGTCCTGCGTCCGTTCGCTTCGCCGAAGCGGCAGCGGCGGGGATCGCGATCGTTGGCCAGAAGAGTTTCCCTTTGGTGTGGCCATAAAAGCATGATAGGATTGCTAATTCGCGCGCTACTTGTTGCCATTCTCCGGCATTGTTCGGCCCGAAAGGATTTGCCCGTCCCGCGGCTGCCACTTGGCTGCGGTTCTGGCTGCGAAAAAGCATCAGGAGCATCTGACTGCCCGGCACAATTATGCCTTTCAGGGAAGTGATTAGGCCCCAGATTAGAGTCAAAGAGTTGACAATATTTGTGGATTAGTTTCGGACTTTCGCGGAGCATATCCCGGAGCACGGTGCAGGTACACCGCTTCCGCCCGCTTATCATCACCGGACGACGGGCTGGCACGGACGACGATGGATCACATCCGACCGGGACCGGGATCGGGAAGCCGGCCAAGGACACTGGGAAGTGGCGGGACTTCCGCAGGCCTCAAGTGGATGCCCGAAGGGATCGCCGCAATCTCAATTAGCAGGCGCCAGGACCCCTCGAGAGGGCCACCCTCGGATGCCGTAAAAAAAGATGCCCGAACAAGATCGATAAGATGCATATGCAGCTATGTATCCGCTAAGTGCCTGAGAACTGTGAAGTGAAGCANGGCGCCAGGACCCCTCGAGAGGGCCACCCTGGGATGCATCGTATGCATAAAAAAAGATGCTGAAACAAGATCGATAAGATGCATGTGCAGCTATGTATCCGCTAAGTGCCTGAGAACTGTGAAGTGAAGCAGCAATTATGTTGTCGTCGCTTTGATCTGTCCCCCAGCCCGTCCGCCACTTGGAGATACAAATGTATCTGCTTCTGCTTGCGGCTGCTGCGGCTGCATCTGCGGAACTCGGGTCGAGTCAATTTCCCTGTTTAAGCAGTTTTTAATTGTATGCTAATTGATGGCATCCATGGGGTATTTTGGGAACGCTGCGGTTCCGCTTCCCAGCTGCCAATCGGGGGATCCGGGCGGCCATCTTCCAGGGGTTCCATTAAAAAGTTTCCTCCCCGTGGCAGTGCAGATGCTGGCATCGATCTCCGAGAGTCGAATGCAGATGCGGGGCGGGGGTGGCTGCATTAGCCGAAAGCGCTTAGTGTTTTATGGAGGATTGAGGGCGTGGGCCATAAACGCCGCCTAATCCCATAGCCCACTCGAATTCCGGCTAAGATCGGGCACATTTTTTGGCTTGCTAAAAAGGACGCCGACAGGAGCTGCAGAGGCAAAAATCTGGGCTGCTCGAAGGTCACTCGCTGCGCAATGACTCGGTGGCAGTGCAGCCGCCGGTGGCAATGGAGGGGGTGAGTGAGTGGCGGCTTGCTGGGCGAGTGGGCCAAGGTCAGCCTCCCCTAATGGGCGTGACCGCTGCCGCAAATTAGGGCCGCTAATTTGCATGTCAACCGGCGGTTGCCATCAAAGGGGGATGTCTGCCTTCTGGGGAATCCTTTGCGGCGTTGGATCGGGCGGCGGGGCTTTGAAGCCGCAGCAGGCTCCTGCGGCTTTCCCCGTAGCCCAGGCTTAACCATGTCAATGTCAATCCGGGACAACCTTGTGACTTTGTGGCTCAGTTTTTTCTCGGCCCGGCCATAAAGATATCATTTGCCGCTCTGCTGTTCTGCTTTTTTACGATGCGATCGGGATCGGGATCGGAAAGTCAGTTCTAAAAAATACATTCGCGCACCGCAGCGAGTCAATTTTTTTACAGCCCTCCAGGCAGAAGGCAAGGTCACCGTTTGGTGTGTGTTTTTTGCCCAGGACCAGGACCAGGACCAGATCAATAGATTCCAGGTTCCGCTTCCGAATTCCGCGAAGTGCGAATTTCCCTCCTCCGGGCTGGAAACCTAAAAATCTGAAATCTGAAACTAGAACTAGGATTCCAATGCAGTTTTTTTATGCCGCCTAATTTTTATGGCTTAAAAAACGGAACGGCCGAGTATTATCTGCCATAAACGCCATAAAACGCTTTATACTCCGCTGTCGCGTAGGTAACGCGCTCCTGGCCGAAAAGGAAACCTCGCCAAAAAGGACAAAGGCCTCTCGGCCGAACAAAGAGTCCTGGTCGACGGCGCATTCGAGAAATTCGAGAAAAAATGATTTCATTTTTTAGAATCAGTGCGCGAAATGTGAGCAGGAAATGTGTGCTCCTCCCGCTCGCACCACCGGCAGCCCGGGATGGAGGGTCCTGCGGCTTTACGACGGCCATTAAAGCCCCTAAAAAAATAACGCGAAAAAAACGAGAATTGTAAATCATGGTCGGAAAATGGGAATTGCACTGGTCAGGGGACGGACNTCGCGTAGGTAACGCGCTCCTGGCCGAAAAGGAAACCTCGCCAAAAAGGACAAAGGCCTCTCGGCCGAACAAAGAGTCCTGGTCGACGGCGCATTCGAGAAATTCGAGAAAAAATGATTTCATTTTTTAGAATCAGTGCGCGAAATGTGAGCAGGAAATGTGTGCTCCTCCCGCTCGCACCACCGGCAGCCCGGGATGGCGAGATGGCAGGAGGGTCCTGCGGCTTTACGACGGCCATTAAAGCCCCTAAAAAAATAACGCGAAAAAAACGAGAATTGTAAATCATGGTCGGAAAATGGGAATTGCACTGGTCAGGGACGGACTCTGGGTCGGGGACCAGGGGACCAGGGGACGCTGGGTTCTGGGTTCTGGAATCGAGGAATTGAGGAGTTTCAGGTTGCCAGCTCTCGAGCTCTCGAGCTGTCGAGCTGCAAAGTCAAACCGCAATAAAGTTGACACGTCGTGCGCAGGATCTGAAAGTTGGCAAAGTCCGGAAGGAATGTGTGGTACATACAGCCAGGCCAGCTCTCCGGCACCGGGCTATGTATCCGTATCTATCACTATGTGCTGCACTCCCTGGCACGGAACATGCGCAGAGTGCGCCTCCTCCGAGCAGCGACGGTTCGCCACACCAGTGATTGCCGCAATCATTCTAGTTTCATTATCTGGCCTGCAGATTTATGGTCGCAACCCCCGCCACAGCCCTTCCACTTCCACTTCCACTTCCGCTCCCGCCGCGTCCCGAAAATCCAAGCTCACAACATTACCCCGGACAGCCGCAGCATCCATCAGGCCATCCGACCATCCGACCACCCGACCATCCGACCATCAGGGGCAATTGATTCGATTTTATTGTCCGTTTAGAGTGAAGCCTGAAGCCTGAAGCCTGACCAATTGCCATCGATTCGTTGTGGCCACCCCCGAGGGGAGGCGGAGGGGTGTGTGTTAGTTATGCGAATTGCACGAGTATATGGAAATGTTGGCCCAACATCGCCTGCCCTCATTTGATTGTCGCGATTATCAGTTTGTTAATATCCATGAAAATGATGGGGAATCGCTCTGTCCGACGGCCCGGCGATCCGATAAACGGCGCATGGCCCGTTAATGGACAGCGTGCAAATTGGCAAGCATCCCAGAGATACGCAGATACACAGATACCCAGAGAAGTCGCATAAACAGATACATTTACCCTGACATATGACGCATTTTTCGCGGCCTTTGAATGGCCATTGAATACTCGGAGGAGGCTTTGGTCTGGCTTGGTGGGTGCTGTGTGTGCGAGAAACGTGTGAAATTATTTCAGTGCTGGCATCATCATTTTACAAAGATGTTTATTCATCGCCGGGCGGGCTTGCTGGCTGTCTGGCTGGCTGATTGCAAACCCTTTGACTCCACCCTCTGCCCCGCCAAAAAACCAAGAAGAGGTGAATCTATTGGCACACCCATAAAACATTTTCAACTTCGTTTAGCGCTCTCAGCATTGTGTGTGCAATTATGTTTGGGAGTGAATGAAATGCCAGAGCTGGGGAACACAGATCCCGCGATGCACTCGCAGAAAACCCGGCAGACAGCTCCAGGACCCGGCACCCACCAGGGGGAAAGGTTATACTCATGCAATGCCTATGCCCAGGAACCAGAGACATTGGGTTGTACAACGTTTTGTGGGAAAGATTCGTCTCCCAGTGACTGGCGCACTGCTAAGATCTTCAGATCTCGCCGTTGGACTCCAAGTGGCTGGCCACTGGCCAGGCACTCTCCCTCTCGGATGATCACTTTATATTCATTGACAGTTAGTGTGAAATTCGTAGCTCATAAATCGGAGGAGCGGAGGAGCGGAGGAGCCCGAATTGCGGTCGTCTTGGCCACAAAAGCTGCCTTTTGTCGGCTCTGCAGATGCTTGCGTTGCGTTGGGTTGGGAAAGCGGAGAGGTAAAGCGGTGGCCATAAATGGGCCAGAGGTGCTAATTCACTATTAAAAGAAATCAGAAACAAAAACAGAAACCCGACTGAAACAGAAATCGCACCAATCCCTCGCTCATCACGCCCCAATAAAACTTAATTTTGTTTGCACATCATATGGCCAAGAAGTCGGGAGAAGCAGGCCTTGAGCTGTTGAATAATGCATTGTTACTTGTTCAGGGGACGTGGGAGAACTTCGCATGAAGTGGCAGCCATTCATTGCTGTGTATCTGTATCTATTCGATTGATTGCCCCCATAAACGTCGGAAATAAACGGAGTAGAGTCGCCCGAAGTCGGGGACAATGCCGAATTAGAGACGCGCACCTAATTGTTAATAATATCGCATTTACTACGAGTATATTCCCAGCCAACCAGCCCAGGTCCCGGCTAACTCTTTGAGCCCAGCTGCTCCTCCGATCCCAGCTGCCCTTCGGAATCGAAGTTAATCCTCTCGTTGGCCATTTCGGCAGCTTGTCGCATAATTTTCCAATAAACAACTTGATGATGGCCGCACTGCAAACACGGCTAATCCCTAATCCCCACATGATTAATTATCAACCTGCAAACGAATTGCTTCCCCGGCCCCGCTACGCCCATCCTGCAGAGATTTGCCGCTTGCTGTTTTTTAATTTACTGTAGCCCAGCCAGACTGGTGCCGGGTCGGTCCCCAGGGTATCTGCGTATCTTTATTATCAAATCATAAAATGCTGCCACTTGTGTGCTGCCCCTGCCCGCGAGTTGCCGGGAGTTGACGGGAGTTGCATCCCCCAAAAAGGGGCCACCAGCACCATCTACCAGCCATCTACGGCGGCGCATCCCAGGGAAAGGGGTTGGCACTTCACAGACCATTTTTTACGCCTCGCCTGGCAAGTGTCAAAACATGTTTTGATAGCTGCTCGCTCGCTCAATTAGATATCAGATACACTCGGCTTAGGGGTGGCTCAGTGTCTGTTTATCACGGAGAGAAAACTCGTAAAAAGCGATGTCGCTGGGCTCTGGCAGGAGTTTCCTCTGGAAAACTGCGTGCCTTGGGTTTCTCGCTGTGCTCTTGCTGACTCTGATGTTTTTTAGCTGCGGGATTATGGGCCATTGACACCCCTTTGGGCGGGCGGGCCGCAGGGATTGCAACACAGCGCGCAATTGAAACACATGTTTTGTCCGGTAATTAAATCGGGATTTGATCCTCACAGTGTTGTTATCCTGCCAATGATTTCTCAATTATGACAATCGTTTTGAGCGGACCAGACGGCCCAGCGCCACGGGGAAGGTGACAATTAATTAGCCGAGCCCAATCCGGGTCCGAGGACACCGATGTGCCGATGTGCCGATGTGGATTCTGCAACCTGACGCGTGGCAGGGAGTGGGCCAAGGCCTTGGCCTCGCCCCGCGGGGAGTCCTCGATCGTCCTCGATGCCTTGTTGCACTTCGATCTGCTTCGATCGCATTAATAAGCCATTCGGCCCTTTCGGCCCTTTCGGCTTGTGCCACACACCCCGTGGATCTTGCTTTCCCGCCCCCGCTGGGGCGTCCCCTGTGCCCGAAGGCCGCTCGGCACGCTCTCGTCCACTCGCAGAGTAGTATTCCTTCCTCCCTACAGGGCAGAGCAGAGCAGTATCCCTCCCTACAGGGCAGAGCAGAGAAGTATCCCTACGGATACTGCAAGGTCAGGACGGGCCCAGCTGTCGCCGAAGGTTTCTCCGAGGCTAATCCGCCGAGCAAGGTCCATAAAGACCAGGTAGAGCACCCGCCCCAGCATCTGCCCAGGTAGCTTGAAAGCATCGCACGTTTTACGCATTGATTTTCAATGTTTTCGCATTTATTTTAGACTAAACCTCTTAAAAACTAAACGTATGTATCTACCTCACAGTATGGTACAATCTTCGGGAATAAATAGGGAACTAACTCTAGTTTGTACAATTTTATGGGGGCAGGACCAGGACCAGGGTTGGGGGATCTTTACGCCCTTACGCCTCAGTCTTGTAGGGCTTGAAGAGCTTCGGCTTGGGCTCCGCAATCACCGTGGTCGTCGGCGAGGGGGGCGACATGTCGGAGGCGGGTCGCTTGGCGCTGGGCATCAGCAGGCCAGGAGCCGGCAGGGGGCTCGTGGTGGTGATGGGAGCGGGAGCGGGAGCAGGAGCGACGACCGCGACGGGACTGCGCTCAAACACCTTGGCGTGGTCGGAGCCCACCGGCGAGAGGGAGAGCGTCGAGGAGTGCGGCGAGGAGGAGGACTGCAGGTCCAGCGGCGGCGTCTGCGTCTTGGGCACCACACCCAGGCCGGGGTAGCAGGCGGCGGCGGCGGCGGCGGAGGAGGGCAGGCCGGCGCCCAGGAGGCCGCTGGGGTAGGCGGAGGAGCTGGCGGCGACGGCAGCTGAGGCTCCCATCATGTGCGGGTGCATATGAGGACCAGCTGCCGGGTGCGCCGGCACAGCGCGCTGGGCGGGAATGTGGTACGGCGCGTAGCGGTACTGGCCGTACGGCGAGGGGGCGTGCCCTCCGGCGGCTGCGTGGTGTCCCGGCAGGGGGGCCATCGTCGGCAGGGCGGGCATCGACATGGGCAGCATGGGATTGGTGGCTGCCGCGGCGGCGGCGGCGGCAGCAGCTGCTGCGGCCGGGGCGTAGGGGGGGTACGGCATGCCGACGCTGTTGGCGGCCGCCTGCAGGATGGAGGCGGCGAAGGCGGGGTCCGAGTAGACGGCGGCGTACGGCCAGGCGACGGCGATGCGCTGGCGCTTGTCCTTCATGCGGCGGTTCTGGAACCACACCTTGATCGTGCTCTCCGGCAGGTTGAGCTGGGCGGCCAGCTCGCAGCGGCGGGGCCGGGAGACGTAGTTCTCCTTGTAGAACTCCTTCTCGAGGCGGGCCAGCTGGTCGCGGGTGAAGGCGGTGCGGTAGCGGCGGACCGAGGGGTCGGCGGGGATCTCCGATCCGCGGCTGCCGTTCAGCGAGTTGTCCGGGCTGGACAGGCATTCTGTTGGGCGGAAAGAGGAGAATTCGTGGTTAGCAATCGTCGCAAGAGGAGGTGTGAGTGTGAGGTGGAAACCTACCACTGGGCGAGGGGGGCGGCGTCTGGGGTTTGCCGTACTGGGCGCTGAGCAGGTCGACGACCAGCGGCTTCTGGTCGACGGGGCTGCTGTCGTGGTGTGCGTGGTGGCTCTCCATGTTGTAGGTTCGGTATCCGTGCATCTTGCGGCGGCTTGCGGAAGTCGTTGGCTCGACTGGTTCGTTGGCGGAGATCGATAGAGGGCGGTAGGTGCTTCGAGAGGTGATGTGTTCACTGTGCGGCGGTCACAGCTCAAGTGTGCTGCTCTCATCCGCCCCGCCCGCCTTTATACCCGCGAGAGCGCCTGTGAGCGCCTGAGAGCGGCGGCAGCAATGGCCGCCCTGCCGCAGGCAGCCAATCGGCGGCGGGCGCGAGCGAGAGGCACGACCCGGAGAGCCGGCCACCGAGCAACGGGATGCTGAGCGGCGATTACGAGGACGGGACAAAGGAGCGGGCAGGAGGGGCCCAGCATGCAGCATGGAGCCCCCCGCGTGAGCGAGAGGGAGCGCGGCTGCTGAGCGGCGATAACGAGAAAGGAGCCTGGAGCTGGCGGAGAGCGAGTGTATTTGGTATTCATAGCGGATGAGCGAATCTTTTGTCTCGCCCGCCCGCAGGCGGCCTCCGCGGCGGGAGCGAGCGGGACGGGCGCCCCCTTAATAATGGGATTTTATCGGCTTCATCAGGAATGATATGGCATAATGCTGCTCGGCTGCTGCCCAGCCCAGGGTGCTGCTCCTGCGTCCTCTTCTTCCAGCTTTCTCGGCAGCTCGTCGGTAGTATGTACATACTATACAGTTATCGATCCGCCGTCGGCCAGCGAATTATTTGCGCCTTTATGAAGTCTTAATATTATGCCGCACGTTTAACAGTCTCCCCCTCTCCACCGGGGGGGCAGGCCATTCCCCAGGATGCGGCAGGATGGCCGGGGAGGCGGACGCAGTTGTTCCTCTGCCGGAGCGTAATTTGAAAAGTTTTCGGTTTCGTTGGGCAAAGGCAAAGGAAAGGCAAAGGCAAAGGCAAAGCATTTATTATGATGATATAATCAGGACGTCCGTCGGAGGAGCCAACTGTACCAGGGACCAGGGAACTATTGTATATTGTGGGGGATATCTGGGAGGTATAGCAGGGGAGATATCCAGAGACTACCTGCGTGCGGGGGCGGCTCAGGCGGGTTGAGCCCACGGATTAGGGTTAAGTCCGCGCAAAAAATAACCCAGTTGCCTTAGTCCGCTAATTACTCCGCTGCCTGCCCCGCAATCCCTTCGACGTCATTATTATGTGTTTTTATGACTTTCTAATGAAAAGGCCCAAGACTAGGCATGACGATCGGGATAGGGATCGGTATAGGGATAGGGATAGCGATAGGGATAGGGATCGGGCTTGCAAGTCAAGCCCTCGGCTAATCCGAGCAAACAAACAAACAAATCTAGCGGAAAGCCCTGACTCCGCCGCGTCAACCCCGTTTCTGGTTTCTGGTTACTGCTCGCTGGTTGTTGGTTGTTGGTTGTTGGTCAAGGAATTCCGCTTAATTCCGCTCAATTGATAGCCGGAAAGTAGAGCACCCAGCGTGTTACCAAACTCCGGCCGATTGTTCAAGATGCTGCAATAAAATCTAACTCGAAACGGCGGAAAACTGAGGCGGAAAACTGGAGCGGGGAAAGTGAAAAGAAGGGAAATGGAAATGGAAATGGGCTGAAAGCGAAAACTGGGTCGTCGCGCACATTGCAATTGACTAATAATCTGGATGATGGCAAAGGGATTAACAACTCGGCCAGGACACCAGGACACCAGGACACCGGCAAGGCTGAACCTTTTGCCCATTGTCCGTCGGGTTTCGGGTAACTTGCAGCCTTGCGAGTTAGTTCAAATTATTGGGTTATATTGCGCCGCAATTTGCATTGGCATTAACTCGCCGAGGCAGCGCACCTACCTAGACCTGGCCAAGCCTTCTTGGCCGAACCCAAACCCTACAAACCCTGCAAACCCTACTACAACCCGCAACTACAACCTTGCCTATTGTGCAGCACCTCCTTGGGCCTTTGTGTCTGTGTCGGCGCGGCGGTGCCCTGCCGCTTTCGGTGGGTTAAGCGACAGCAAACACCCTTTAAGGGCGAAAGTGTCGGGCCACGGCCTACTACCTGCCCGCCCTCCCAACTCCCAACTCATCCCATCCCATCCCATCCCGATCCGATGCGATCCGCAAACACTTTCGACCGGGCTAGCGAATACCCGGAATAGCGAATACCCGGCCGTCCGGTTTATTGCACATTCCGGCTGACAAAGCGCCGATCTCGCTGATTATCGGCCGTCATCATGGGAAGTAAATGGCGAACACACTGAAACACTGAACACTGAGGGATTGTCCGCGCAAAACACTCGCTTCGCTAAAGATTCGCAAACCCGCCGAGCAGGCGGCCCAAAAGGGCGGCGAAAAAGGCCGGGTAGTGCAAAAATTGGCAATAAAACGCGACCAAATTATCCTAGATGATTGAGTAATTTCTGTAATAAAACAATTACAACAAAAATGGCAAGCATTTACGACGATTGCGGGCGTAGGGACGTCTGTGCGTTGGAGATATTCACTTAGCTGGCTTTCTGGGCTGTGTTCCAATAAAAAATGTCATCTAAAAACTACTTACGGAACTCATTTCCCGATTTCCCGGCCCATTGACTGATTTCTCCATTTATGTCTCACTTGAGGAGGAGGGAAACATCTCGGGATGGATGTATCACTCACTTTCCATGCCAGCAGGGCACCCGATTCGTTGAGCGCCCATCATCCCCGGAATAAAGAATAAAAGTGGTGGTTTCCCTTCCCCCAGGCCCGCTCAAAAATCCATAAAACGTCTGGGGGCAACACGATTCGGATTTCCCATAAACATCACAAGAAGGGGAGCCGTGCTCCACCTACAAACTGCAAATTAGCAGAGTGCTTAGGGAGCCCCTAAATTGTCCTAAATTGTGCAGGAAACCAGGGTTTGGGCGAGGGCCAGAAGGTGTTTACGACACCAACTAAATTGAGGCAGAGCGGGCTATGAAATTTCCAATAATTGTCAACTGCAGGACCGTAAACAAACTGGATATAGAGTATCCAGGACGACCTGGGAGGGCCTCATAAAAATATGAATGCCACGTCGCTTAAAAACGAGAGCAGTCCGAATTATGGCCACAATTAACAGGTAAGTAGGTAAGTAGAGCGCTAACCTTGTCCTGGCTGTTTTTCCAGGAGCCCTCCTCGAAGGAATTAAAAAATTAGAGCAGTTCGCTGCGTTCGGGGAAAAAAACTAGCGCAGCGAAAAAATCGAACAATGTGAACAAAAAACTTGATCTACTTTCCTAATTCCCGAGCAGGGGACCTCGCGCGGCAGGACACTGGACGTCTGGCTGTTCCGCGAACTAGAGCACCGGAGCACCGGAGCACCGGGACGGGGACATAAAAATCTGCATATACCATAATACTGCACCATAATATCGCACAACAAAGAGCCGGGGCGAAACGCAACGGGCCATAAACCATAAAATATGCGAGCAGGGCACAAAAATCGGATCGGGGCCGCAGAACAAAAAACTGATCTAGTTTTCTAATGCAGCGCGAGGTCGCCGCCGCCGCTCTACATTTCCCTGCGGATCCTTCCTTCCTTGTCCGCTGCGGTTCCGCCGAAGGTGCACCAATAAAAAGGCGCGTCCGGATCTGTCGCGGAGGACCGGAGGACCTGGCAGGGTACATACCTACCAACAGTTTTTTCCTCCTCGCCTTCCTTTTTTCCCGGCCCAATTTTTAGTGGAAATGCGAGCGCGCAATAAACTCTCCTCGACCGGCTGTCCGTCCGGCTGTCCGTCCGGTGTCCGGAAAACGACTAACTGCCGTAATTAGGAGGTTTGTAGGGCAGGCTGAGCGGGAGGGATCGCAGGATCGCGGCTTGGCAGGGTCGCCCAAAAAAATGACAATGGAAAAAAATCATAAAAAGAGCAACAAAGTGGCCCAGAAAGAAAAAAATTGGCTCGCTTTTTGCCAAACAAAAAGAGGCCACAAAAAGCCAACACGAGCCGTGAGCTCGCAGCCCCGCAGCCGGACAATCGGGCCAAATAATTAGGTGAGCGATTGTCCGGCCTTTGTGCGGGCCCGTGATTAGTGGTTTCTTTTTTAGGAGCGTCTTTTTGGGCCGCGGGACAGGATGCACCGTCAGGATGCAGCCATCATTGAGGCAAAAAACAATGGCTCTCTCTAAGTGGTTCAATTAGCAGGAGAAGTCTGTGGATCACTCATTGATGGCGCTGATGGAGTGGTAAAAAATTGTGGAATGATAGTCGTTGGGGGATGGAACTGGCAGTTGACCTGCAAGACAGGCCGCCCCCTCGGCCGCCCATCGGCCTGTTTGATGGACGCAAATTGAGGCGACTCCCGGGGGGTGAAAATCAATCGGACACATTTACCATAAATACAGCGCATTGCGGTCTCCGAGGCAATCCAATCGAGGCAATTCAGGCCATGACGAATGGGTCCGAGTCCAGGGTCTCTGGTTCGGGGTCTCGGGTTTCAGGTTTCGGGGGAAGTAGCGACAGGAGCCACAGGAGCCCTGCGAGAGATTCGCCAACAAACGCTGCTGGAAAGCCGCAAACTGCTCGCTCAAAGGACCTGCCAGAGGGAGGGAGGGAGGGGGCAGCAGGATGCAATTTGCACCGAAAGGCAGAAGGCAGTCAAGGAGAGGTCGTCGGTAGCAGTAGTCCACCGCACTGACGAATCACATCAAAGTGGAACACACAGCCCGCTCAGGGTCAGCGGGAAGGGCATCCTGCTAACAGACATGTCAAATCATGGAAAAACAACGACGACAGGACACTGAGGACAGGACACCGCGCCAAAGGAGCCCGGCCAGCGGAGAGGAGAAGGAGAAGGAGAAGGGACCTAGGAGCATCGAAACAGCTTCGTCTTACCGCAGCAAATTCGCGCTGACTGTGCGCAAACAGCGGGGCACACCATAATATTTTGGTTGCTCGGCATGCATCTTGTAGCTGGCTAGGTATCCCGGCATCCTCGGCCAGGATCGCAGAGCGAGGACCTCTGTTTCGAAGGAATTCCCGGCCGCTTTATTGATGGGCAATTAGCCACGGTGAGTGGCGGTTTCGAGTGAGCGGCAGGGCGCTGGCTACTCCGCACCAGAGGACGACGGNCACCGAAAGGCAGAAGGCAGTCAAGGAGAGGTCGTCGGTAGCAGTAGTCCACCGCACTGACGAATCACATCAAAGTGGAACACACAGCCCGCTCAGGGTCAGCGGGAAGGGCATCCTGCTAACAGACATGTCAAATCATGGAAAAACAACGACGACAGGACACTGAGGACAGGACACCGCGCCAAAGGAGCCCGGCCAGCGGAGAGGAGAAGGAGAAGGAGAAGGGACCTCGGAGCATCGAAACAGCTTCGTCTTACCGCAGCAAATTCGCGCTGACTGTGCGCAAACAGCGGGGCACACCATAATATTTTGGTTGCTCGGCATGCATCTTGTAGCTGGCTAGGTATCCCGGCATCCTCGGCCAGGATCGCAGAGCGAGGACCTCTGTTTCGAAGGAATTCCCGGCCGCTTTATTGATGGGCAATTAGCCACGGTGAGTGGCGGTTTCGAGTGAGCGGCAGGGCGCTGGCTACTCCGCACCAGAGGACGACGGTTGAGGATGAGCCGAGGATCCTCTGCTCCGAGTTTGCTCCGCTCCGCGGGAGCAAACCCACAGCTTCAGTGGCGGCGTCGCTGTTTTTGTATCTCTGTTTCTGTATCTCTGTTTCGGTTCCTGTTTGCATTTCCATTCCCATTTCCATTTCCATTTGCCCCGCCAGTGAATTCTGTAAATTTGTGAAAATGAATTTGTGAAAATCAAGTCGTTCCGCTCGGTGCCCGTTTTTAGGTGGTACTTCTGTAGCAATTTTATTTGTATCGTAGGTGTTGTATTTGTCAACATTTAGCCCGGCCAGGCAGGGGCAGGCAGGGGCACCGGATTAGACGTTTTGTGGGCACGGATTCGAAATGCCTACTGCAGCACTAATTGGTGCAGGAGGGTGCAGGAGGGGGGCGGGGCAGGGCTGCTCTAAGGATGCGTTTATCTGCGCTGAGGATGTGCTAATTTCCCCGACGCAGCGGCGGTGGCACCTACTACGAGTATCATATCATTGGTCCTGTCATTGGAGTCATCGGAATATAGGATCGTCATTTGAGGGCAAACGGCGATGTAGGACCTTTATTTGGGACTTTTACCAGCGCCAAGGCAGAAAAGACAAATCGGTTAATATTCTAAAATTGATATATACTAGAGCGTTCCAAAGATCCAAAGAAATAATTGTAGGGGAAACCTCCAAGACTCCAAGATTTACTTACATTACTTACTCTACTCTACACTCGTGTGTTCTGGAATTTTTAAAAACTCAAGAGAACGAATGCCAAATTAGTAAATAAGTAAATCCCTATAAAATTAAAATTAAGTAGAGAGTTGGATAATCCAACAAACTCGTCGAAAGAAACCTCAAGACTCTGTGAAACATAACAAAACAATTCACTTACATTTTACTTACATTGTACCTTACATTCGTACGTTCTCTACATCATACGTAACTTACATCTTACTTACATTATACTTTACATTCATGCGTTCTCTACATCGCCTGCTACGTAACTTACTTCGAGGTAAGTTTTTGGGAAAAGTATGCTACGCATTCTGCAACGTTCGCACCTACGCAGTTACGTCTTCACGTTTCGTAACAGTCAGCCCGTCTGCTTATTCCGACCAAAAAGTATTTGTTTAGTTGTTCAAAAAGTACTCGAGGGAAAAACTTCCCAGATATTTAACATATTGTTAAAGATCTCTTCCTATTCTAGTTTCATGTCAATTATGTTTGCCTCAGATTTAAATACGCTAGACGTTAAGAGTAATATGTTAACTATAAGGGACATTACCAACAATAGATATAAGGGGAAATTTTAAAGTGGGCGCCCAGCGAGCCACCCGCTTAGCCGGTCTTCTGCCTATCGGTGGCTTGGCCCGATTCAAATTCGTGTATCGCCATCAGCTGTTCGCGGGCAGGCAGGGTGGCATTCGATAAGCGCTCGCCAGCGACCCTGCGGCCATACCCATCGCCAAATCGCAGCCAAGATTCAGATTCAGATACAATTTGTTTGGAACGCAGGCAATTCCCCGCGCGTGTACTCGAAGAGTATCTATTAGATACTCTCTGGTGTCGTGAAATTTGCTGCAAGCCAATCGCGCCAATTGGCCAACTAACACATCGCCGTCCGCAGTCCCGGAACCAGAGAGCGTCCTCGCGTATTGGCACTGGAAACCCGTGCGCGTACGTATCCGTACTTGCCTTCGCTTTTGCCTTCGCATCCGTGCCGCGCCGCGATGCAGCGTCCCTGGCAGCGGGAGCAGAACCATCCGAATCCGAGTGCGGCATCCACCCGAGCGATCGCCTTGTGCAGCGCGGCGCCGAAAAAGTGAAAGTATTTGCATACGGAAGAGGAAAAGAGGAGCGGCGTGCGGCGTGCGGCGAGCTGTGAGCGGTGAGCGGTGAGCGGCAAGCGGAGTGGGTCACCGCGCAAGACAGAAACGGAAACAGTAACAGAGGCAGAACCATAGGCAGAAACAGAGCGGCGGGTCCGAGAAAATCACTGCTGGAAAGGTCAATTCTTAGCTTAAGCAGCCGCAACGGTCGGTCGGTCGGTCGGTGGGTCCTACGCCGTGCAATTCGTGCGGATAGTACGTGTATCTACCGCTTGCCTTTGGCGTGTTCAGTGTTCAGTGTGTGCCAGAGCGGGATAGAGAGCCAGCGAGAGAGAGAGCGAGCGAGCGTGAGAGAGCGAGAACATGGGCACAACAACAGCAACGTCAACAAATACGAAGGAGCAGCCAGGCAACGGCGACGCCACCCAAACAACAACAACAACAACAACAGCAACCACAACGATGACGACAGCGGCAGGAGGAGGAACAGCAGTGGGAGGAGGAGAAGGAGCAGGAGCAGGAACGCTGGCAACGAGCGCGGCAAAGAAGATACGACGCGCCTTCTCCATGCCCCGCAACCCCTTCCGCTGGTCCCGCAAATTCAAGACAGCAGCCGCCGGCGGAGGGGGACCGGAGGGGGTGGCGGCCAGCAGGGGCGGCAAGGAGACCTCCGAGCGGCGGGGCAGCCACACGGCCATCTCCTCGTGCGTGGGCGGCGGGCGCGGGCGCAGCGGCAGCATCGTCTCCCTCAGCAGCTACGAGGCACCGCCTTCCGTCGCCGCCTCCGCCTCCGCTTCGGCTTCCACGGCACCGCCGGCGGCCAGCAACCACAAGCGGGCACGTGCGCTGCGGCGCTCCTCCTTCAGGAAGTTTCTCAACCGCATCGCCCAGCACCTGACCACGGTAAGTCCGAGCCTTTGTTGGCCCCTGGGAGGGCACCTACTCCTCTGCCGAGCCTTATCGGGAGGGAGTGCGCCACACACTATTTACGCGAGGAGGCGTCTCGGTTAATGCGTTATCGGCGCTTTGTTTTGCTCGCCGCCTTTGTCTGCTTTGGCTCCGGCATCTGTCTCCGGCGTGGCACCGTTCCCTTGTGCACCCACAAATCGCCCTTTGCCACGTCTTGTTGTCTTCTTTTTTCCCTCCTATCACGCTGACTCACACTCTGCGCTGCGCTGCGTGCCGCCCCAGTGATAAGCGATACTCGTACAATGCGCCCGAAAGCGATGCAATGCGCCATCTCTCCGCCGAAAGCGGCCAAAAAGCGGCTTACTGGGACTTTGGTCGCTTTCTTTGGGTGTGTGGAGAGGGGGAGGGTAGGAGCGGGGAGGCATGCTAATCTACCAGAGAGTGCATGGGCATGGGCGGGCGAGAGGTGGCGTTCTTTGTTCGCTCCCACTGTGGCATTCCAGGGATAAAAAGCCTTTGTTTACACAACTATAAATACCCGGACTCTACTCTTTTTTGGAGTGTATCTCAAATGTTCTACGCCTGCGAGGCCGGAGGGGGGACGCAGGGAAATTAATTTTATTTTTAAACAATTGCCGTCTCATTATTATCATAATTTTTGTTGTTTCACATTGAGGGCTGTAACTAGGTGTACAAGTATATAGGTGGTCGGTCGGTCGCTCGGTCGGTCGGGGGCGCCTTTTGTTTCGCAGACAGCAATTGTTCAAACAATTTTTGTGTAAATGTTGCCAACATTTGTTGCTCTGCTCGCGCTATAATAAACAAACAAACAACAGCACTGGCACTGGCACTGGCACTCGCACTCGTAGCAGCTTGGAGTACTTTTCAGGTCGTGCGCTGCTGGAGCGAGACAAGCGGCAATGATGGAGTGCCGGAGGATTCAGGGGGCGCCCTCCGACTTCCAGGCATACTGACAAACTGACAAACTGACAAATGTGTGCCACGCTTCTCTTCTGTCGCAGAAGACAAGACCCACCCACCCCCACAAGGGGGAGGCCCGAAGACGAGCAGGAGTAGGGCTCGGGGGCTTGTGGAATTCAATTTGATCTAATAATACTACCATTTGGGGTGCGCGATGCGTGCGTGTGGGTATCAATTTGCGCACAGTCGAGTCTGGGTAACCAGGAATCTCTGGGTGAACCGATATTGGACGGGTACTCTTCGTCACTCGTAAGCTCCACTGTGGCTGCATTCCGTTTGATTAATTGTAGAGGGTAAGACCTTACGGACGTAGTGCAGTTGACCTTTTTGGCGCTTGAATTCCAGAACGATAACCGCATACGAAAACAGAAGCTTAATTTCATTCAAAGCAAAGTGGCAATGGGCGCCCCCCCAGGCACGTAAAGCTCAATGAAAAACCCGTGTATCCGATGATCCCAATCCCAATCTTGGGACGGGCACTGGCGGCGGCGGGCTTGGACAGGTGGCAAGTAGCTTACGCCCTTGCCTTTTGTCTTCCGGCACCTTTCTCCGCACCTTTCCCAGCGAAATGAAACGAAACGAGGCGTCGCCGAAATGCGAGGTAGCCAGATCAACAAGTACGCCAAGTCTTATTGTTGTTTTGTGTTCACGAGTATTTTCCTAATGGCATTATGTGGCAATTGACCATTGTTGTTTGCACTGTTGTTACTTGTTTTTAATGGTATGCTGCCGCTACCGCAGCCGATTACCTCATTGCAAACCGCTGCTGGCTTTGATTTATGAATCATGCCGCTGGCACTCGGCATCTCGCATTGATTTTATTCAAAAGTCCGGATTGAATGGCACTGGAAAAGTGCAAAAAGCAACGAAATCGCACGCCGGGAACTGCGAAAACCGGGCAAATAGCTGCAGCCATAATATGGCTTATTAAAGCTTGCATGCCGAAAATTGCGAGTGGCAGCAAATGAATGCCTCAGGAGGGGCACAGGACCCAGAAGTGACACTCTTTGTGATGGTCCCGCCAACGAAACGTTGCAGGGATGGGAGTTACACAGAGAAAACGGCTACACCCATAAAAACTTGTGCTGAACTGGTGTCACAAAAATCGCAATATGCAATTAGTTTTTCTCTATCGTTTATAGGGTCCAAAATCTAGGCGTTCATACGGACAGACGGACGGACATACGGACAAACGGACATGGCTAGANGAAAAGAGGTACATGGTATCTCGTTGTCGAGAAATCTCGTCTACAGCGTTCCTACTTGTTTTAATAACCGGGTATTGTATAATTACACTAAGGACAGTTTTCCGGCGAACCCTGCCACATAATACAACATCTATCAGTTGGTTAGTTTGATAATATGAGGTTCTTTGAGTCTTCTTAGTATTGGAACCCAGCAATCTTTAGATTTTCATAGGCCAAACTCTATAAAGTTGTTGCCAGGGATTGTTTTGTTTCCTCACATTATTTATCATAGGTTGTCTACAGTATAGAGCTGCTTTACGGCTTGGTGGTCGTAATTCGTTGCCTCGAAAGCCTAATTGCGGGCGATTCAAGTGATTATCTTAGTTTTCCCACTGTGCACCCCGTGCATTTGGCTTCCGTAAGCTTAGCCACCCACAGAACCGTGGCTCGTGTCGCTGTGTCGCTGGCTCTGCTGTGGTTGTTGGTTGTTGCACTTGTTGATGGCAAGATTAGTACGTAACAGCGAGTGCCTCCCGTCGCCCACCCACTCGCCTCCAGCGCCGCTGGTGCTCGCTTCTGTTTGCTGATTTTCTATGAGATCCAACGGGGGCAGGGAGGGCCGGGGCGGGGCGGCACAGAGAAGGCCTTTCGTGCACATTTTTTCTCCTTCTGTATTTCGCATTTCCGCTCACACGTAACTTTTAGCCGTTGTACAACTGTGCGAATTATTGTCTGACGCGCTCGTGTTTTTCTTTTTGTTTTTGTTTTTGTTTCTATTGCGACTGTTGCTGTTGCTATTGCTGTTGTTGGTGCTTGGGGCTGGGGGCTGGGGGCTGCCTCACTCACACGTTTCTCGCTCTGTCCCTCGCTTTCTCTGGGGCTGAATATTCGCTTTCAAGGTAAAATCAATTGAGATCAAACTAATTGAAAAAATGTTTTCAGAATATTTAGCCTTTGCATTTATTTTCGTACTTCCATGGCCCGTCGCGTTTATTTTCATAAACAATCATTTTAAAATTAACATTTCGGGGGGGGTCTGCCATTGTTTTTACCGGAAGGGGGGGAGACGGGGAAAACTATGTTTTCAGTCTAATTGGCCGTTACTCTTTTTTTTATGCTAGCTTGTCGTCACGAAAAATGATCCACGTCATTCTAAGTTAATTAACCGGGCTCCCCGCCAAGCCACACACACTTGTGGCCATAAAGTCGCGTTAAGAGACCGAAAACCGTCAACGGTCCGCTGAGGCCTTCCCTTAGCACTCGCCGCTATTCCCATGAAGCTAGCAGTGGTGGGCAGTCCATGGCTCTTTTGGCTCCCAGTGCTCCCAAAAACAAAAAGCTGTGAATGTCTCGAGCAAAAGGGAATCCACATGTGGAATTTAACGGTGAAAAGGGAACTTAACAACGAAGGTCTCGAACAAAAGGGAACACTATATAGTATATAGTATATAGTATAGGGCCGTCTGAAGAGGTGCAAACTTATCGCTGTCCTTGCCAAAAAATCACGCAAAAAGTCGGTACAAACCGAACGCCAGATATCAGTTGACAGAAGTTGGGGGTCATGCTTATAAGAACGGTTGGAACTCTCTTGTTTAATATATAGTACTGAACCGACCAAACGATTTTGCTGCCCGATCATGTCACCGAGGCGAGCAAATGCCTTTGAGCTGTGTCATCAGCGAGTTGCACTTAATCGGTTATGCATAACCGACAGTATGGGCTGGTCGGTCTTACAGCGTCGGCCCACACTGTTTACGTAGATAAGGGCAGTGAGCACCGGCACAAGCACCCCTGAGTATCTGATAAGCTACGTGTTCGTTCGCAGCAAGGTGGTCTGATTAGAACCCATTGTGGGCACAACCTTGACAGAGCTTTTCGTTCTCCTCCACGTAATCGAGCCTCACTGACGGGGAGGGCGCGACCAGGCCCTGCAGGGTGGCAAGAGCGTGCGAGAAGCGCTTGTGCAATATCGCACAAGTTACGGGCAACGAGATCTAATTAGCTGGCCGGGAAGAGCCTAGAACTGGGTAGAACTGGGGCCTGTGGCTCAGACACTCGGCTGGCCATAACCATAAACTGGCATTGAAATCCCAGTGTTTGTCAAACGCTTTATCAGGCAGACGGCAGGGGAGGTGACCTAGCATGTTCCGCAGCCAGATCATAAATCTAGGGGGAGGCTTGGACCAATGCTTTTGGTGACGCGATCGTCATGCGTTTGCACTGCCATTTGATTTCCAGATTTCCAGTTTCGGTCGGGCAAGTGTCACGTGATCGTCGGACCAAGCAACGTTCCCTAGCGGCGGGGCGGGCGGGAATGCAGGGAACATGATTTCGATTTCGCGATGAACGAATCTACGAGCGTTTGGCGATAATGCGGACCGAGCTCTAATAATAGTCTCCGGCCGAGTGTTCCATTAATAAAGTGCTGTCCAACCGGTAGCTGTAGCGGTTCGGTTCAGAGCTACACGGAAAGAAATCCGAGAAGGCAGCACCTGGATGGGTGGATGGGTGTGCTGTGCGCACGTGCTTAGTCCAGGGATTGTTTGTTCTCTGTGTAGCACCTCGGTGGCGTTTTCTAGGCGGGGCCTGGCCCAAAAGCCAGTTTCATTCATGCCCTGGCCAAGATCTGCAACAACGTCATGGCGGCCGCAACAACAACGGCGCAATTATCTCCAATTATTTACAATTATTCAATAAAACGTAACGTAACACAGCCAGGCGAGATACAGGGCACACCACTCAATGTACGAGTACTCGTACTCGTACGTCGCCTGGGTGGGCATCCAGATCTTACGTAAGGCCAGAGCAAATACCCAACTGCAGTGCAATATTAATAAGCTATCTGGCCAAGTACCCTACCTGGGCGGTGCGGTGGGTTGTTCCTTCCCAGCTGGCTTATCACACAACAGCTTGGCTGGTCGCATTGACACACGGACTGGAATCCGATCGGATCGGATCGAATCGAATCAAATCGCATCGAAACACGAGCGAGAATTCGATACGTCGAGTTAAGGGGAATAGAAAAATGTAAACACAGCGCCTGGCAATCAACTCGACTGGCCGACACCCTCGCGGGGAAGGGCTAGCCGGGAGACACTTGATACGCAAAGAAAAGCACCAGGGGCCACTTGGCTCTGTGGCGCGAAGGCAAACAATGAACGAGAGAAATTGCTTAAATTTATAAATAATAATGACGATGATGATAAAATTGCCGGCGCAAATTGAGACAAGTGGCCAGTGGCCAGTGGCTACTTCTATTCTATGCCTTCCCGCTTTTGGCTCAATTAACCAGACACCGCTGCGGAAAAAGTGCGCAAGGAGCGGGCAATGCGGGCAACGAGGGCAACGCGGCGTATGCGCAACGTCTTGAAGTCTGGCCGCCGCTGGCGGGACTCCAGCTGTGTGAGAAATGCCCCAGATAGCCGGCTGACCACCGCGATTAGGTCAGCATATGGGAAGAGGCTGCCTGTGTACATATACATATATGCGTTCCGAGGCACAAATTCCACTCAATTTATTCATAAACCGCGCATTTGCGGACCCGTTCCGATTCGTCTTTCTCCCGTTTCGGCTCGGCTTACATCAGTGGCGGGGATTTTAATTGGGTTTGTCTAATGAGCTGAGCCGGGCTAAGCTGAGCCGCTCAAATTGAAGCCTCCTTGCCGGCCCACTCGGCGCCACAAATGATTAGGAAAAGCAGCTTACCGTCGTCTTTGGATTTGCGTGTTGAGTGTTGAGTGTGTGGCCCAAGGTTCCGGCAGAATCCTTAAGTTCGTACCGAGCAGGGCAGGGCATCTTGCTTTTATCGGGGAACCACTCGAGCAGCTGCCACTTGGCCGCCATTCTGTGTGGTCACTCCCACTCCCACCCCCAGCCCGAGAACACAATACAAATGGCATTTGCCCGTTGTGTGCAGTCGGCGTCAGTTCAATGTCAATTCCGATGGCCAACAAAGCAACAATTATTCAAAGACCCAGGGTGGGCCGGGTGGTGTGGGGTGTGGGGTGTGGGGTCAATTGTGTCACTAAGCTTAAGCGAATAAGACAACGAAATCGCATGGATAATGCCCTGCGAGCTGTCACTAACCATAACCTCGTATCCGTATCTCTCTCCCTGCCGCCGAACGCTGCCACTTCTTCAGTTGGAGGAGCCTTCTTCGCTCTCGAACCGGGTCGCCTTCATAGAAATCGTTCCATTCTACACCGGATGCTGGCGCAGAAAAGAGGTACTACCTATGCAATCTAATCAGAGGTCCTATACCCCGCTATACCCCTCCATCACCCCACACCACACAACTCACTCGGTAGTGTCATGATCAGCCCTATAGCACACCAACGCTAGCCAATCCCACACAGAGATTTATTTTCTTTTGGCCAATTTACCCGTACCATTGGCCGACAGCGATTTCTTGGGATGCGTGGGTTTTCGCTTTCAAAAAACCGGCTTTTGTGTTCGATTTGCGCTTCTTTCGGTTGCTTTTGGCCACTTTTTGTTGTCTCTATTGAATCCATTATACTTTGCCGCTTTTGTTTGGCCCAATCGCGTATTATTTTTTGTTTCTGGCATCGATTTGCCGCCACGATGACGTTACCCGACCCATGGCCCATCTGGCTTACTCATCTCGCTCTGTCTGTCTTGTCTGTCTTGCCTGTCTGTCTGTCTGCCTGTCTTGTCGTCGTCACCGCGCGATGCACTTCCTCGAGATATCGGGAAACAGCAGGCCCACTTAGCATTGACCCCCTGCAAGCTGCGGGGCGACCTCGGACGCTGGCCGGCCAACTGGGACTGCCAATTTCATAACCCGCAATCCACGATTTCATAGCCACACAACAAGAAAAGCCAACCAAACCCATCCAAAGCGAGCCGTTAAAGCCATTCGAGCGGACAGAAACTGCCAGAAAGCAACCTCAACCTCGGCCACAATTCATTTCGTTTGTTTTCACTGCGTATCCAGAGCGTGCGGCGTGTTTATAATATCGTAAATTCATGTTCGCCGCCCCTCTGGGAGGTGTTGTTGCTCTAGTTGCACAAACAGAAATCATAAACGGGCCTGGGCCTGGGCCTGGGCCTGCGCCTGCAGTGGGAACACTTGATGGAAGTCCCACTGTAACATTGTGCAAGGGCGGGCTTTTATTTTGTGTTGTTACATTTTTTAAGAGCATAAACTCGTTGGCCGCAAGTGAGTTTTGGAATGTGCAAATTGAAATCGTCTGCGAGGGAAATTACTTGCAGTCCCAGCCAGATTTGGCCGGCGGACACACCTCCACGCATCTTATTAGACCAATTTCGATTTCTCTGGTGATTAACACGGAAATTTTCCAGGCAATTGCACACACAGAACACACCCACTGCCCGGGCGCTTAGAACCCAATTAAGTTCACTCTCCTAATCGTCAGATTAAATATTTTCTCAAGCATGTGAGAGCTCCCGATCCCGGAAACCCTTGAAAACTGATGTGCAAAGTAGTGCTAAACAGCCGTGCTCCTTTGTCATGGTAAAGAGTATTTGAATATCGCTTTGACCGGCCAGACAGGCCTTTCTTTCTTTGTCTTCCTGTTTTGCTTGCTTATTTTCTACTATATATTTCTTCATTTATCGCAAATTGATGACGGCGCGCAGCGCTAAACAATTTTTAATTGGCAACGAAATTGAGCCCCAATCGCCAATTGCGCTCCGCTGCACGCTGGTCTAATCTGGAAACGGGTTTCTCGACCACCGGACAGCGGACAGCGGACAGCGGCCAGCCTGTGTTTTACGACTAAGAGTTCTCAACTTTCCCCAACAGGCGAACAAGCCTCCATCAACGAACGGCGCCGATGGAGGAGCTGGCAGTGGCAGTGGCAGCGGCGAGCGGGTGCCACCGATTGGAGGCTACCAGTGGCCGGCGGATCAGACGCCCGGAGTGATGGGCCTCAAGAACCACGGCAACACTTGCTTCATGAACGCCGTTCTGCAATGCCTCAGTCACACTGACATCCTGGCCGAGTACTTTGTCCTGGATCAGTATAAGGTAAGTGGTGATCATATCCCGCTTCCCAACGAGTTTTCTAATTTAAATTTCTTGTCGGACAGGCTGACCTGAAGAGGCGCAACAAGATAAACTCGCGGAAATTCGGCACCAAGGGCGAGCTAACCGAGCAGCTGGCGAATGTCCTGAAGGCTCTGTGGACCTGCAAGAACGAGAGCGACCACAGCACCAGCTTCAAGGCCGTGGTGGACAGGTACGGGACGCAGTTCCGCAGCTCCACGCAGCACGACGCCCAGGAGTTCCTCTTCTGGCTGCTGGACAAGGTGCACGAGGACCTCAACACGGCCAGCAAGCGGCGCTACAAGAGCCTGAAGAACTCCTACGGCCGCTCCGACGAGGTGATCGCCGCCGAGACGCTGGCCAACCACATCCGGTGCAACAACAGCTTCGTCCAGGCGGTGTTCCAGGCCCAGTTTCGCTCCTCGCTGACCTGTCCGCGCTGCGACAAACAGTCGAACACCTTCGACCCGTTCCACTGCATCTCCGTGCAGCTGCCGCAGCTCACCCAGCTGACGATCTTTGTCACGGTGGTCTACATGAAGCAGCTGCCCCGCCAGGTGCGGATGGGGCTGCGTGTCCCGGCCGGTTCACCGATCGTGGCTCTGCGGGAGCAGCTGCAAACGGACACGGGCATCGAGGGGTCGCGCATGGTGCTGGTGGACCTCAACGCCGAGGGCTTCACCCGCGTCTTCTTCGACTCGCAGCCGGTGGAGACGCTGGCGAGCATCGAGACCATCTACTGCATCGAGGTGCCGGAGGCGACAGCCGTGCCAAAGGCGGTTGGCAGCAGCGATGCCGCGTCTGCAGCGCCCGGTGGCACCGCTCCCGTTGCCGCCCCAGCTGCGGCGCCAGCTCAAACGCAGGCCGACCTGCTTCTCCTGGTGGCCAACGTGTACAGAGCGAAGGACGGCAAGGACATGACCCGCTTCGGAGCCCCGTTCAGCATGAAGGCGCCGCGGGATTGCTCCTACCAGGAGCTGCAGAAGCGAATGTTGCGCGAAATGGCGCCGCTGCTGAAGCCCGAAGTGTTCTCCTACGCCACCCCACCGGCCGAAATGTTCCGCATCCGACTGCAGGACCCCTCGGCCGACCCGGACACCTACCTGGAGCAGGTGGAGCACCCGCTTCTGACCGAGATGATCGACCTGGCACTCTCAGTGCTGTCCGCCGAGGCGGGGCCGCAGCACATCAAGTTGCTTCTGGAGTGGGGCGCGCCCGAGGAGCACTTCCTGGGCAGCAAGGACACCGAGGAGCCAGTGGTGGAGCACGAGAGCGTGGCCCGGCTGGGCGCAAGCAAGCCCAGCGACACGGCCGCCCTGACCCTCGAGCAATGTCTCGAGCACTACACCAAGGCGGAGACGCTGAGCGCGGAGGACGCCTGGCGCTGTCCCCACTGCCAGCAATACCTGCCGGTGGTGAAGACCCTGGGTCTGTGGTCGCTGCCGGATATCCTGGTGGTTCACTTCAAGCGCTTCCGTCAGCACCAGTCCAAGGGACCGCAGGCCGCCAAGCTGACAACGATGGTCAAGTTCCCGCTGACCGCGTTCGACATGTCTCCTCACCTGGCGCGCGGCGTGCACGAGAGCGCCAGCAGCGGCTCGACGGGTTTGGGTCTCGGCCTGAGCTCGGCGAATCCCTGGAAGCGGGCCAAAGGCGGCGACTCCCGCTCCTCCACCCTCAACTCTCGCTGCGAGCCGAAGGAGACGCGCTACGACTTGTACGCCGTGTGCTACCACCAGGGCGATACACTGGAGACCGGCCACTACACGGCCGCCTGCAAGAACCCGTACGACCGCCAGTGGTACAAGTTTGACGACCAGCGCGTGAGCAAGGTCCCCGAGGACGCCATCGAGCAGGATATCATCAACAACGAGGCCTACATGCTCTTCTACCAGCGCCGCAGCGTGGACGCTGGCGAGTGCTCTGGCTCCAGCTCCAACTCGGGCGACCACTGGGTGTCCCGCATCGCCCCGGCCAGCTCGTCGTCTTCCTCCTCAGCCTGCTCGACGTCGGGCAGGGACAAGGAGTCGCTAAAGCTGGAGGCGTCCAGCGAGGGGGCCGAGTCTGTGCCCGAGAAGGCTCAGTCGAAGCCCGTGGACATACCAAGCATTTGCCATGAGACGCCGGAGAAAGGTACGATATGATTTGAGATCTGAAACTCGAGTATTTCATGTGTAACCTTCTATATTTTTCTGTTTGCTAGATGATGAACTTGCAGCTGGAAAACTGGAAGAAAAGTCCGCTCCCCAGGAGCTGCTCAACATTGAGGAACTGCACTACGCTGATGCCGATGTGGATGTGGATGTGGATGTCAGAGGGGCCATGGGGGAAAGCGAACCTTCGCCACCTTCGCCAAGGCCAAAGCAATCTGTCGAAGCTGATCCGCAGACCGTCCTAGAGGAGGCCATGCCCATATTCGCAATGGACGAGGACTGTGCGGAGCTTCCTAGCACGGAAACAAAAGAAGAGCCCAAGAAAACGGAGGCAGGGGCAGTCCAGTGCCCAGATATTGGAGAACCACCCACCGACACTCCCAAGACCAATGGGCATGCGAGCTCCTCCTCCAGTTCGTCCTCGCTGGAGAGCTCAGCGTCCTCGCAATGCTCGCCACGGTCGCTGAGCGCCTCGGTCACAGCGGCCTCCACGCTGCATAACAAGTTCAACGGGCACGGGCACGGGCATGGGCACGGTCACGGGCACATCTTCAATGGAGCGGCGCAGCTGCCGTCCAGCTTGCAACTATCGCGTCAGGTGCAGCTGCACAACCACAACTGGCATGGATCCAGAAGCAGTGTGTCGGCCGTGGAGAGTGCCATTCATCATCAACAGCAGCAAGCGGCGGCGACCGCCAGCCTCAGTCTGCGGCACTCCTTCTCCACGAGCTCCAACTACACGGAGACGCTGTCGTCCGTGCTGCGGAACACGGCCAACACCTGTAGCAAGGACACGCTGCTATTCATCGATCAGCAGACCCACCATACGGCGGGATTGGACGATGACGACTCGTACATGGGCCGGTCGCTGTGGGTGAGTCAATTAGTGTTTCAACTATAGAGTTCACCTTAACTCCATAAACTTTCTTTCGCTGATACAGATATCCCCGGTGACTCCCCACAAACTGATCACTGTTTCGCCCAAGAATTAGGTGGCGGGGATGTGGATATGCCGATTTTGATCCCCAAACGATGGCGGAGAACCGAAGCAGAACACACACAAAACGCACTATAGTCATAAGCCTAAAGTTTACTTTATATGATATTTGTAAGGCCCGAGCCATGAGCATACGAGGATGTTATACAAATCTGTTTAGTTTAAGATATATACTCATATATATGATAGTTGCAATATGGCATTAAGTTTGAAAGTTGAGACAAAACTCCAGTAGGAATCTTAGGAATAAGTTTATTTATTGAAGGACGCAATAGGATTTCCCGGATTTAATACTATTGACACGGATTTGTTTTCGAACAGCAAAACAGCGAAACAGCGAAATTTATGGAGCCAAAACAGCAAGAGTACAATTTTATTTGACTTGTAACCCCCGCGCACCCATTTTCCAGACGAAACGATGAAATGCTTGGCATGCCTATGTTTAGATTTTTTTTACACGAAACCAAGTTTCAAACTGCAATCTGTGCGTTAGATATGTAGGCCTAGCTCTAGGAACACCATACTCGTATGCTTTTTAATTTCGGACTACAATTACTTTGATTTCAACGCTAATCTATTTTCTATATACACTTCATATACGATTCTGGCACAGCCGAGATTGATTTCTTCGGACGGTGCGGATATATACAGATATCTATTATTACTTTACGTATAGTGTACTGTACTTGTAGTAGAGAAAGCATTACACCAAACATTACATTGATAACAAATGTTTTAAGACTCTGCGACATTGTTTTTGCAAAATGTTTAATATGAATACGTACTCTATATATACACGCAACATGTATACACGGGAAGCAGCCAGTTGAAGGGGGGGCGGGCGCAGGAAGAACTTTATTACGGAGTGTAATGTTCATTGAATTCATAAATAAACGTGAAGTTGTTGGATATATAGCCCAGTGTGTGACTGCTTTCTAGTCAAAAGCCCGAAAGTATGCAAGAGCATACTGGGGCAGGAGGAGTACGAGCGAGAGTCGGTCTCTCTTCAAGGTGAAGCTTTCTTTCTTTCCACTTTCTTGGCCTTGTTCTGGGCTTTGTGCTCTTGCCAGTTGACCGGGCTTAAAAGCGGAGCCAGCACCGGAGGTTCAACGTCTGCAGCGGTCTAGCGGCAGCCTCAGTTCGGTTGCTGCACTTGACGCGTTCGGTTCTGCTATATCCGACACCCGAGCACAAAAGAGTCCAGGTCCAAGAAGCCCCGTCCAGGTCCAAGAGTGAAGCCGAAGAGTGAAAATGGAGATGGATTATCGCCTACTGCTGGTATGTGCTCCCATCGTTTTGGCTCTGCGAGGCAAGTTCGTTGCCCAAGTCTTTTGTTTTGCAACATGCGTTCGCCGTTCCTCGTTCCCCGTTCGTCAGGGGTTACTGTTACTGGGAACCGATTCTGGAGCATGCTAATGAATTAAGCTAACTGTGGATCCCCGTTCCACCGTGGATCCCCCCCACATCTTGCCCCTGGCCGGGTGCCGAGCAACTTTCCCGTTAGTCGCGTGAGGAAGACACATTCAGAACGCTCTGCGACAACGATGAACGCCTAGAACTACAACGAGCAAGTTCTATGCCAGGCGGCCATGGGAACAGCTTGTTACCAATCTGCAATTGGGCTACCAATATTTACCTATGCAAATTGGGATCGGTCGCCTCGTTTCTTTTCGGTAGCAACTCTCTCGCAGGGCAAACGCAAACGAGTTTCGGGCCCATTAGAAGGGGCGAAACAAAAAAAAAGAAGTAACAAAACAAAAGAACCCGCCGCCACTGCCGCTGACCCAATTTCCCCCCCACAGTCATTGCCTTAACCGCGGCCGTATTCAAATTGCTCTGCGAACCGTGTCAGCTTGGAGCCAGAGATTCCAGAGACAGAGAAATTCCAAAGCATCTTCGCTGCATCCGCCTACACTAACAAAGCCACTCGACTGACCTGAATTCTCTGCGGACTTTTGATTTCGTTGGTCAGCTGCCCAGAATTTCAGGGAAAGTTCCCTTTAACAATTAATGGTCAAGTGAGTCCACAGAGAGATGCAAAAGTCGCTGCGTTTGTTTATCTTCCGCCGTGGTGGCGGTGGCAACTTTCGCGCTTTCGCCAAACACAAAAAGCGAAAAGTGTCTGACCAAGACAGCTTCTTTCTCCGCACAATGCCGGCCATTCACGCCGCGACTCCGGTCCGGTCGGGGCAATTAATTTTTACGATATGCCCGGACGGACCACCTCCACACTACTCACTCGTACCTACCTCTATGTGACACTGTCTATTGTTGCTTGGCTCTTTGTAGAAAATTCTCAGCTTTCTGCTGCTGGCCCACTTGGGGTGCTCGCAGCCACAGCAGCCGACGTCCTCCTCTTCAGATTACGGCGAGGAGCAACCGCCGGAGGGCTACTACGCCTTCGTGGAGTCCCCCAACGCAGTGCCGCCCAAGGTGCGACCCCCGCCCTACACGTACGTGAACTCGGACTGCAAGGATGTGGCCGCCGGAAAGAAGTCGGCTGTGTCAGTGCACAACATTTGCGGCGACCTCAACAAGGGTCAAATACCCAAGAATCCGCTGGGCCAGAACGTACTGGGCGAGCCCTATCCCTTGTAAGTCATCCACCGACGTCCTGTGTGTGATTGCAGCTCTCACCCACTTAACAAAAATCAATTTTCAACAGCGAGCTCATCCGCAACCAAACGCTAAAGTTCCTCTCCAAGACGCTGCCAGTCCTGAAGGCCGACGACACTCTGCCCAAGGTTACCCAGATCATCCGGGACGAGCCTGTGGAGCAGTTGGACAGCAATAATATCGATCGGCCGTATCCGTCGGGCGGATCAACACGCGTCCGTCGAAGCCTGCCCGATGGAGTGGAGTCCAATGAGTACAGCTACTTCGACCCCGCCCTGGACGAAGAGGAGCAGAACCAGCACCAGCACCAGCAGCGGGAGCGGGAGCACCAGCAGCGTAGAGCTGCGGAGGAACGGAAGCCACGCAAGTTCTGTGATGGTGGTGGCGTGTAAGTGAAGCATTTATTTAGATTTCACGCAACTCTACAGAGTTTAATGTCAATTGCCGAATGAAACATTAGCAGGGCGGTATAACAAATGTCAATTGCCGAATGAAACATTAGCAGGGCGGTATAACATTTTGCGATCCGAACACTTTAGAACAGCGGTGGGCAGCCCATAGCTCTTTTGGCTCCCAGTGTTCGGAATTTTCTGCTTTAAACCATTTTAGGACCTCGCAAAAGCTTAAAGTTAACACTTTGATTATTTAATTTTTGTCACGCAGCTTCTGCACTCTTTACCGAGCCATCCAGGGGGACACCGGATCCGCCGGAGCCACGCCCACCGCCGAACGCCGCGAGGAAGTTGGTCCCATCCGATATGAAGGACCCCCGACGCCCTGCCCCGCCAAAGTGGAGTACGCAACGCCTGTGTTCGCCAAGAACTACCAAGGGGCCTGGCGCTACGTTGTGCAGATTCCGTACGAAGGCTACTTCACCCAGACGGTGGAGGTGACGCGGTGCATCCAGGCCAGGTGCCACTACCTGGACGGCGGCTGCCTCTCCTCGCCGCGTTGGGTGAGCCTGCTGGTGGCGGAGATCTTCTACCCGAATGCGGAGGACACGGTGCCCACCAGCTCGACGACCACACAGGCTCCGTCGGTGCAGGACTTCCAGGCCTACCAGCAGTACCTGCAGAAGCGGGCCGGTGTTGCCACCGCCTCCGACGGCACCTCGACCTCTGCTGGCGGGGCATCTGCGGCTCCCGCGGACGCCCACTGCGATGGTCACGACGAGCTGGGCTGCTTCCAGGTGCGCCTCTACTACGACTGGTTCCTCATTCCCGGCTCCTGCAAGTGCTGGCGTCCCGACTACTTCGCAAAGTACGTGCGGCGAAAGTCGGTGGCCGATTTGTAAGCAGTTTGCCGCCAAAACGGAGAAGCTTGCAGGCAATTAGATTAGGTTTACTTCATAATTTTGAGATGAACTGTTCATTCTAGCGATCCATGGGCAATCCCTGGGCAGCCCCATGGACTGCGCAGAGTTTTCAGTTCATGCAGCAGATACTTCTACCAGCTACATTATGTTAACTAGGCAATTAGCTCCCTCTTACGACTGATTAAGCCAAGCGCATTGAATTTCTACCAATACACATATTTCACCTGAATGCGGCGACTAGTTTTCCTTGCGACGAGGGCTGCTGTGGGATTCTCTAACATTTTCATTCGACCGTCGGGACGGTTCTGGGTGTGTGTGTGGCTCCTGGCTCTTGTGGTGTACACACTGTTGGGGTGCTTGTGTGTGGGTAGCTGCTGAAAGATCCACCGAAAAACAACAGAAACCAGTCGCGCAAGTTGCGCATGCGTGCGAGACTCAAAACTCAAAACTCAAGCCCCAAGCGCCCAAGTCTAGTGTGCAGTCAACATAACCAGTTGGTTGGGTTTGGGTCTCATTCAGCCGGGGAACTAAGCCGAGCCGAGCTGCATTACATACCAAGCGGATCGCATCGCGGATCGAAATAGGTGCAAAGCTTGAGCACGGGCCGAAGCAGAAGCAGAAACCTTGACGAACGGCCCCAGAAAGGCGGCCAAAGGAGATCGAACACAAGAACTGGACTCGATTTGAGTCTAAATTGAAGAATTACGTACATCTTTGGTAAGCAAACAAAAAGGGAATTGCTAACATTGATATAATTATTGATGGCTAAGCTACAATGAAAAATAACGACAGTTTCAAATCGCCAAATACAAAATATCAATTTTTGAACCGTTCTCGAGTCTTTCGTGTCGCCAAGATCGCTTGGGTTAACGCGGCAAGTTCACACACATTCCGCTTCTTGACTCAGCCATAAAAATCTGTGCTGGGAATGAATATTCAGTTATGCATTGAGACCAAGCGTGGGACGATCTATCATCTACCATCTGTATTCTCCACTTTCCATTTTGCTCCACCAGCGAACCCAGAAGATGCTCCGCCACAACAGCCTCAGCACCAGCCTGCTTGCGCTCAACACCAGCGACGCGGTGGGCGGCAGCCCCGCTGTTCAGACGCCACCCCAATCCCTGGACATGGACGCCTTGCCCAAGCAATTCGTCCTCTCGATGAAGAAGCTATTCGACATCCTGGACGAGCAGCAGAGCGGCTACGTGCGGTATGCCGACATCGAGAAGGGCTGGCAAGACGACGGCTCCAAGGGTCTGCCGCGCGGCGTGCTCGACTCCCTGCGGCGGGTCACTCCCACCAGCGGAATGCTCTCCTTCGAGCGTTTCTGCGCCGGCCTGAAGCTCTGCCTGCTGCGCAACGCCCAGCAGCAGGTTGTGACGCGCTCCCAGGACTTGGACTACGGGTCCCCGGCGGTGCCGGCACCGCCTCCGAAGCCGCCCCGACAAGTGCCCGTCTCGCCGCCAACGCTGGCGAAAGCGGACATCCGCAATGCCCTGCAGAACTGGCAACTCAACCTCATGGCAGATGCTGGCAAGACAAAGCCCATGCAGCAGTCGCGCAACCAGTTCGAGCACCGGGGATCCGCGGACGGAGGCTCCTCCTCGTGCACCTCCGCCTCGGCCACCGACTGGAGCCTGGCAGCTCAGCCCATGCTGCCGGTGAAGAAGGCGAGCAAGCGCCGGGAGTCGCGTCGACACACGCTGCAGCACGGAATCGACTACAACATGCTGAAGCGCTTGAAGCAACTGGAGGAGCAGCGGGAGCTGCTGCTCTTTGGGCTGGACGGGGTGGAGAAGGCGCGCGACTGGTACATGCAGCAGGTCCTCAATGTCCAGGAGCAGATCAAGTACTTTGGCCGCCTGGGCACCAGATTCGTGAGTACACACAGCTATGGCTGCCAGAAATCAGTTTTCAGATCGGTGTAAACCCTTGCAGGAACAATGGTCGGAGCTGCAACAAGAGCGCCTCAACTTCCAGAGGGCCCGCGTCCTGGAGGCGAACCGAAGCCTCCAGATTCTGGCCGACACCTGGGAGCACGGCTGCACCACTCGGGAGCTGCACATCAATCTGGCCCTTCCGACACCGTCTGGAGCGGCAAAGCCGACGCGCAGCCAGATGACCGACCTGCTGAGCCGCGTGCGCGACAAGCAGCCACTGCACTCGGACCTGTACGAGCCGCACCCGCTCCCGCATCCGCAGTTCCACAGCCTGCGCGCCATGTCCAACTTCGCGCTGAGCCAGCCCTCGCCGGTGAGCCAATCCTCGGCGGGACTGGGGGACGCCGACGTGGTCTACTAGAGCGGAGAAGAACATTCAACAGAGGGTTGGGGTTGTAAATAGCGTGTTATTAAACCGAATGACTGAACGAATGATTAAGGCTAGACGGGGTTGGGGTAGCGGCGCATGTACTTGTTGAGCTGCTTGTAGTTGAGGCTGCTGCCCGGCTGCACGATGCCCTGGTTGACCGTCTTCTTGGCCTCGAACTTGCGGTCCATGTAGCACTTGAAGCAGTTCTGGAACTGGCTGATCTCCTTGTGGCAGTACTTCTCCACAAACTCGTTGTCCTTCAGACAGGCGAACAGCACGCCCATCTCCTGCAGGCAGGCCACGTCCGACCCGGAGTCAGCCTTCCCGCTCACCGTGTTCTTCAGCCGCAGCGGCAGGATCTCCTGGAAAGGCACCTCGGCCTCGCTTTGCGGCGCCCGGCCGCGGGCGGCGAACAGGGCTCCGGGGACACGCATCTTCGGGGGTGGGTCCGGTGCAGTAGGCTACTCGTTTCCAGTCAGAAATCCGTAAGACTTCTGATTCCGAGCGGTGCGTAACAATTCCGTCAAGCAGCTCACCTAGCGAACAGCTGTTACGGTTACGTCACGAGCCACTGCCCAACACTAACAGCCACAAGCGCTGTGCACACTGGCCAGCGAATCTGCATCGTTAGCAACACTAGCCGTGAGAAAAACATCCGAAGGATCCGAAGTCCCGAAGCCCGAAGCCATGGAAGCCGCCGAGGATCCGCCGCCCGTTGCTGCCGCTGCCGCTGCCGCTGTCGAGCCGGACAAGGAGTGCGGAGCCGGACAAGGTCAGCCGCCGCCGCAGCAGCTGGCCCTGCAGCTGGGCGGCATTCGCAAGCGGCAGCTGAGCCGCTTCCACCCGTACCACGGCTCGAACATCCTGCTGGGCGACGACGCCACCGTCGCCTACCGCCGGGCCAGCTTCGCGGACGCTCTCACCTTCTCGGAGAGCCCGCTGGCGCCGGGCGACATCTTCCTGGTGGAGATCGAGAAGATAGAGCGCGGCTGGTCGGGCCACATGCGCCTGGGCCTCACTGAGCTGACGCCGAATGTGATTCGCACCAGCAGCGAGGGCCTCCCGCACTTCGCCCTGCCCGACCTGGCCAACCTGGGCAACAGCTGGATCTACCCGATCTCCAAGTTCGAGATAAACCAGCGGCAGGAGCACGCCAACGAGAGCTTCGACGAGGAGGGCGCCGATGAGGTGTCGCACAGTGAGTACAAAACAGCGGAGTGGTTGTGAGTGGTTGATCAGGTTGTTTATGCGTTGCACTCCCTCAGGAAACCTTCTGGGCGATGCGACGCATGTGAGAACCCCGCGCGGCCTTCTGCCGAAGCGACTGCTCCGCCCCGCCACGTTCAACGGCAACGACTCGGACATCCTGCTCACAGACAAGGGCTCGCGCATCGGCATCATCTACGTGCCCACGGCAAATAGCGACGCCAAGGGCGAACTGCACTTCATCATCAACGGGGTGGACCACGGCCCCGTCTCTAAAGACATTCCCCTCAACCGAGCCCCGCTGTTCGTGGTCATCGATGTGTACGGCACCACCAAGCAGATCCGCATCATCCAGCTGGAGGGCAGTGAGTAGTAGCCCTGCAACCTGCCTATACCTCGCCACACCATCCTGACAACTGACTCCCTTCCATTTCAGTTCTCTCGCTGCAAAACGCCTGCCGCAACGTCATCCTGGAGCACTTTCCTGCAGAGGCGATTGCCCGCCTGCCTCTGCCCGGCAGCATCAAGCGGTTCCTCCTGGTCCGCGATTAGTGAGTCCCGCCCCTCCGATCGATGGGCTGTGTGAATGGAATGAGTTATGTAGGATGTGTGAGAGTGTGTATGCTGAGCGTGATTGCAAGCGGGGGGTGGGCAATGGCAGACGGGGGGAAGGGGCAGGGGCAGGAGTGTGCCTGCGTATGTCGTGATAATGTCTCTCAAACTATAGTCGTATGTACGCATCGTATATACGCACAAGGTTCCAGGACAGACCCATTCCATGGACAGACACCATCCCCCCTTGGACGAGACTATAACCAAGATCGCTGAATGATCAGCATGCGATTATTTCCGTTTATATTATATTTAGATAAGTTGTTACTATTGTAAGTTAGGTCCACAATAAACGATCGATCAGAGTCTGTATCGCAACTTAGTGCCGTTTATTTAAACTTGGATAATATGAATGTGTTGAAGGAAACAAAAAACAAATGCAAATGAGGCGGCTCGGCGTCTCGGCGGCTCACTTGCCGCGGTTCTCGGCCAGCTTGGCCTTGAAGATGGCCTTCAACTCGTCGGCACCCTCGCCGTTGGTGGCCTGGTAGTAGGGCAGCTCTGCGATCTTCTTCAGCCAGGCCTGCAGCTTGGGGAACTTGAACTCGTCGATGGGCGCCGTCTCGTTCACGGAGGTCACGGTGGCCACCGCGCAGAAGTCGGCGATGGTCAGCTCGCTGCCGCACAGGTACGGCTGATCCTTGAGGAAGCCCTCGAGGATCTCCCAGCACTTCTGGATGTAGGCGATCTTGTCGATGGAGCAGTCCGTGGAGCCGTAATACAGGATCGGCTCGTAGAGGAAGCGCAGACGGGCGAACAGGTGGCCCGAGTCGAGGTGGAGACGCGCGTCCACGTTGGCGCGCTGCACCAGGTCCTTGGGGTAGAGCTGCTGTTGCTCCTGGCCGTACTTCTCAACGAGGTACGCGCAGATGGCGTGCGAGTCGATGATCGTGGCCTCGCCATCGATCAGCGTGGGGATCGTGTGCTGCGGGTTCAGCTTGAGGAATTCCGGCGTCAAATGCTCCCCCTTCAGCAGGTTAATTGGCCTGAGTGTGCGGTGCGACACTCGTTAATTGGGTTAAGTGATAGGTGGGGTGGGTCTGTGGGAACATACCGAAGTTCAAGGTCGAGCCCGATCGCCTTCGCCGTGAGCAGAACGGCGCGGGAGGGGGGGCTCAAGGTTGCATAGTACAGGGCTGGCTTCACCATAATGGGGATNAGTGCTCTAATCGCCAAAAGGGCTTTAATTCGTGATCACCCCAAAATTATGGGAAAAATCGAATATCGGTAATTTTTTTCTCAACTTTGCCAGCTCATAACTTTTGCAAAAAAAATCGCAGAATCGTTTCGGGATGATCGAACTTTTAGCGGCCGATTTGTGGGAGCTGGCAGCCGCCAGATACCAGGCGAACAGAAATCTTAGAAAGTCGCAAAAATGCAAAACAATTCAATTAACCCATTGTAACCCCCTACAGCCTAATGGATTAGCGCAGAATTTCAATTGCTTATATTTCAGTTCACAAGCATCGCACAAGCTTAGTATAAAAATATAAAAATTTATAAATATTCCATTCGTCGTTAGATAATAAAATATTAATTCATTTTTTCCTTTTAAAATAATTAAAATATATTAGCTTATATGAAAACTTTGTCTGGGGGCAAAACGCACCCGCCGGCTGTATGGGGCTAAGCTCAGAATTTGCAAAAACCGTTTATTTCGGCGATTTAGCCAATCAGGACTCTGGATGATCAAAGCGCCGTTATTTCAACTCTATCATGGTATTGGTGGGACTGGGACGCCAGCGTACAAAATTTTCGGCAGCATCCATCCACCTGCTGTGCATTTCTGTTCGCCTGGTGTTTTTGGAACTTGCTGGAGATGATTTTGAGGCGACCGGGCGCGATAAATCAACTTTGGGGTGCATGCATAACTTGACGATTGTGGAGTGGCGTACATCTACGGCGGACTCGTGAAGAGGTTGTTTACCGATTGCCGTTAGTAACGCTGCAACAATAAGTCGAATAATTCGGAAATTGCCGAAATAGTGACGGCCGTGCAGGGCTCTGATTGCCGTCAAGTTATAAGTTACAAAGTTGGTAAGGACAAAGAAGCTGTTTCAGGGGTTTTAGCAACCGCCTAAAACCATAACACAGCTGGTGTCTAATTTATCGCGCCTAAAAGTATGCGAGCCTGCTCATTTCTTCAGCACTTGTGTAATTGTACTAGCCGTACATCGGTTGGAGCACAACTGGAATAACTGGAGGACCTGGCCACCTGGCCGAACACTCCCCTCCGCCAAGGGACTTGGCAGTAACCTTTTACCTATAAACCAAATAAAAACCGGTGCTGCTTTAATTAAAATTTATTTCGCTTCATATCTTGATGCACTTGTATGTGTGTATAAAGTATAGTACAATATGTGTATGTGGCTTTGATCAACTACTGCGTCACGTAGATTTTATTTAGTTCTCGTTTTCAGTTATTGACACAGCATTACCAAAACCGCTATAAGCTTAAGACATTCGCTCCCTAGCAGTCCGAAACCCAACCTGTTCCCGTACACTGTCGTTTTCAAAATAAGTTGGCTAACTAGAATGAAATATTGCGCCTATTGGGATGACTTACAAATTAAATTACTCGTAACATATAGTAGGCCTTCTCCGGATCGCGGGTATAAATACTATTGAAAACAGCAAAAATAAAACCGAGGAGAAGCGATAACAATGTGGACATGTGTGTTGCAGAATGTTTGAAGCAGTTCGGAACGAACAAAAAATCAAGCTAAATTATAAATTTACAATATATCGTGTGTATCGTGTCGTGTTTCGTTAGTTTATTGCATAACGTATCTATAATAAATAACATTGCATGAGTCTGCCTGCAGGGAGCTCTACTACTGTACTGACTGGTTAGTTTGACTTTAACTAACGATTCCTATTACTTTCATTGTTAATTTGTTATTACTTTTGCCTATCAACGCCAGCAGCGCTACCGAACGAACGAACGAACGACTTCGACTTCGACTTCTCCTACCTTCCCTTGTGACAAGTTGGCAATTCTTTCTCGCAATTCCTACTCTGCTGTGAGTTCTTTAATTGATTTAATTTATTTTTAGTGCAACAAATCAACAAATAAATAAATACATGCACTTTAAAATTACCTAAGCCGAAGGGGTATGGGGAAGTTTCGCAACTGCAACTGCAACTGCAACCGAAACTGCAACCGCATCTGCATCTGCATCTGCATCCTCTGCATCCGCCTAGTCACCAGAGTCTCAGTTACTTATTAGGTTCTAAGAAACTCGCATATGTGCGGCATGCAGTACAGGTTGTGGGGTTGCCTGCTTATATACTATTTAACCTGAGCCCGAATGTGTTGCAAAAATTCATAGTATGACAAACTTGATTCACTGCGATCGTCCGTTAATCTCTCGATGAACTGGCCCTTGGCCGTGCTCGTGTCCCTGTAGGATATTGGTTATTGGATTATTTGATATATCCGTCTCAAGGCTCTAGCCTTGATGAGGCGAAGAACACTCACCTGATTATCTGCACCAGCGCCGGATAGGGCTTATCGTAGTTGAGCCGCAGAATGAAGCGCTTCAGCACGTCGTTTTCCTGGCTCACAACATTAGGCAATCCGTAGACGTAGTCGCCCAGCTCGGCTGTGGAGCTGACGCCTAAAAACGAATCAATTTTTAAAGCTGACATCTCACTGGCGTGCCTAACCCGCAACACTTACCCAGCACGGTTTCCAAAACATCGGGCGGCACGTTCAGACCCACATAGATCATAATGAGAGTGCCGCAATCCATCAGGAATATCGACCGGGAATCCAGGCTGCAAAGTTTCAAATTGGTTGCTAATACTAGGGGAATAGACTTTTTGCGGAAAGACTCACTGTTCCGCAGATAGCTGCAGCCGCGGCAGATCGGGCAGAGGATCGTCCTCCTCGTCGTCGTCGTCGTGCGTAGTGCTCGCATTGGAGTTGCGAGCATGGTAGATCAGGGCGTCGATCTTGTACAGCTCCGGATAGACGTACTTCATCAGCTGGTCCAGTGGCAGCGTCTTCATGCAGTCCATGGCAAAGACGCGGTCATCCAGCCGCGTGCTGGTACCCACACGGAAGGCCGGCTAAGCGAAACAATGAAGCAAACAATGTCAACGCTGAACGGACAACTCCCTGCCTGCTCGGCTTCTACTTACGTGCTTGAGGAGCCCAAGTATGTAGAGGGGCAAGAGCGCCAGGCTGCGCGGGGCTATCAGCTGGCCCGACTGTCCCGAGGGCAGGTTTTGGGCAATCTTGAACGAGTTGAACACGTCTATGGTGGCATTGATGAAGGCGTCGCGGGCATCCGACAGATTTGAGCCCACCGAACGATCCACGGCCATCTTGGAGAGCAGCCCCACAATGGCCTCCGTGTCCGCCGAGTGCATCACCTCCGGCAGCGATGCTGTCACCGGCAGGCACACCGTGTGCACCCTAATGCGGCGCTCGCCCTCGCTGTTCGTGTACAGGAGCGCCGCCTGGAAGCAGATCGTCTTGACGTCGGTGAGGCTCTCTTCGTAGGAGATCTGCATGCCGTAGCCAGCATCGGGGTTCACATTCGGCAGGGAGAGCAGGTCGGTGGAGCGCACAAAGAAGTTGCCATGGAATGTGTGAACCTGCAGGCCGCGCGTGCACCGGATGCGCATCACAGCCTCGAACCCGATCTTTCGAGTGAGGTAGCGCTTGAAGCACGCCCGGAACGATTCCACCATATGCGGCTTGGTCTTCTGGTACAGCGGAAAGTGGTGGACGCAGCCTCCACTGTGTTTGCTTATGCCAGCTGCCGGAGATCGGTAACAGCGAATTAGCGAATGCTAGCTAGAAGGATTCTGATGTTCGGATAAACTTACAGATGGTGGACAAGTCGCTGTACTGCTGGTTCATCAGGAAGAGGTCGCAGGCTATCTGGAAGCCAGAGCACTCGAGGGCAAAGCGCTTGTAGAAGTCGGTGGCCGGGTTGAGATGCGCCACATCCTTGGCCGAGCGGTTGTTGGGGTCCTCGCGCGGCTCCAACGCCCCCTGCCCCTTGTTGGGAAGGCACGATTGAAAGACAGTGACGCGGCCGCCAGACGCTTGCTGGAAAGCAACGATTTCAGTTTGAGTTTGTGGCAAGATTTGGCGACTCTTCACTCACCATTAGTTTGAAGGCCACCTGCAGGGCGGCGCCCAGGGCGGAGCCAGGATCGTGCGTGTGGGCGAACCGCTTGGGCAGCTGCTTGAGCAGGTCGCGCACCAGCTCCTTGCACTCCTTCAGGTTCACCAGCAGGCTGTCGGGCCGCGGCAGGAAGGGCTCCTCGATGTCCAGCAGCGTCATCTCGTGGGGCTGATTCAGGCCCTCGGCCATGCTGTAGAAGTGCACGTAGCTGTCGAAGCAGATGAAGCCCACCTGGGTGCGCGCATCGCCGGGCATCTCGTCCAGGTGGCGGCTCAGGACGGCGCACGCCGCCTCCAGGTAGCCGCTCTGCTGGGCGATGATCGAGACGTCGAAGAGGAACAAGTACATGGCCGGCTGGGGCGGACGCAGCATGTACTCCGAGGGAGCGATGAACTCGATGGTGCTGGAACGCACCTCGGGCCGGCGGGTCACATCGCCGTACGTTTTTGTGGCCGGATCGAACTGGAAATCGTCGGGCACTGCAAAGCAAAGCAAGGGAAGGGAAGGGAAACTCTGTTAGAACGGGTTGCAGGGCCTCGCAGGTGGGTACCCACATTCGTTGACACGGTAGCACAGGTTACACTTCCACATCTTGCTGTCCACGAAGTAGACGAACGGATTGATGTAGGTGCGGCACAGTCGGCAGCGCACAATGTTGATGCACTGAATCACGGGAAGGCTCTGTGGGCAAGACAAAGGTATCGATTATGCGGCTAAATCAGCGGCTAGGTGGTCTACTACTCACGTTCACATCCCGGAAGGGGTGAATCACAATGCCCAGCGGCAGACGAGACTTTTGGAGCAGCGAGTTGCTCTCGGGGATTTTGGTGAGCGTGCAGCGCATGATGCTCGGGCTGCAGTTGATCGACTCGTGGAACTGGTTGTGCAGAACGATTTTCGGGGGCGGGAGCGTGGCCGGCGACAGGATGTGGCGGTTCTGCATCAAGTCTATGGTGTCCTGGCCCCACAGCCGGCTGAATCCCTGCTGGGCGACGCTTAGGGGGGCCTGCGATCCGTACGGCGACTGCGCCTGCGGCTGCGGCTGCTGCAGCGGCACCTGTTGCTGCCCGTAGGCCTGAGGCGGCGCCTGTGCCTGGTATTGCAACGGAGCTCCTGGGGGCTGAGCTCCGAACATTCCGGCAGGCGGCGGCGGCTGCACGCCCGGTTCCCCCGCAGCTTTCGGCGGCGGCGGATCCCCTTGGACGTAGGGCGCCTGCGGCTGCACCAGAGGAGGGACTACCGCATTGGCGTGCGGCGGCAGCGCGGCTCCCAGCCATGCTGCTCCCGCTCCAGCGATGCCCGGCGGCAGCGCTGCTCTCTGCAGATTGTTGTTCTGCTGGTTCTGGTTCTGCAGATGCTGCTGCTGCTGATGCTGCTGCTGCTGTTGCTGCAGCTGCTGCTGACTCGCCTGAGGATGCGGAGGCTCCCCGTAGTTTATCGGCTGACCGGGTGGCGGCGCTCTGGGCGGAGACACGCCCGGCATCGAGCCATACATCTTGGATGCTTGGGGCGTAAAGGTGACCGGTTTCTGCCCGTTGAACGGATCTGGCATGGCGTTCGGTATCGTGGCGGTCTTTCCAGCCAACGAAGGCGGCCCCATTTCCCCCTGGGCGACTGCCCTAAAGTCCCTGCCCCCGTGGTTCCTGCTGGGGTCCAAGTTCAGGTTCTGCAGACTGTCAGACAGGTGGGAGACGGGCGGGCCGGCAGGGCGCAGCCCGGACGCCGCGGCGTTATTGGGAAAGCGCAGTCCCGCCGCCGCGGGGGGATTGGCGAAGGCACCCGCCACATACGGGTTCCCGGGCGAAGCGGTGCGCGAGGAGGCGGCGCTGAGCGACCCATTGCTGGCTCCGTTCGCGGGTGCCGGCCCGTTTGCCAATGTCGGAGGCGGCCGCAGGTGCGGCGGCAGGGTGCTGGGCAGAGGACCTCCTACACTGGCCGGAACGGACGAGGGCGGCAAGAACTTGTTTAAAACGTTCATATGCGGCGGCGGCAGGAGGTTTGATGCTCCTACTTCGCTCCCTGTTGCCACGATTCCCCCTGAATAGCCGGCCGGCGGAGGTGGCTGCTGGAACTTGGGAACCTGCTTTTGCGGCAGGTACTGCTGTGCCTGCTGCGGGTGCTGCGTGTGGATGCTGTGGATGCTGCTGAGCCCCTGCCAGAGGCGGAGGCGGAGCCTGGTGTGGCTGCAGAGGCTGATGGGGCGCTCCTGGCAGCCCGTTGACCATGTTGTTGCCGTTCAGCGGCAAGGGCGCGCGGGCGGGCGGCACGTAGTTCTGGTTGTAGGCCGACATGCTGCTAATTCATAGGCTTTGCGGTCGGTCTGGAAGCATAGAACAGGGCTAGTTAGTCGGGTATATCTTATCACCAGCGAAGCGACAACTAATTATCGCTTATCTTATCGCTCAATGCCAAATGCCAAAAGCCCAAAGCGGGTTAAGGTCTGGGCGCCCCGGGAACGTGCTGCAGTGCAGTGGGAAGTGGTAAGTGCACGCAGCGATCTCTGAACGTTGCTTTGGGTACCGTCTGTGCATGCGCCCCACTACCGTCTGTGGCACAGTGTCTACGTCAACAATGAGTCGGAAATACGCTGGAAATTGTATCACATTCGGTGTTTGCACAGCTTTGCCAGCAGCGCAGCCGTCGCGGCTGCTACCAGGCCGCGTGTATGTGATAATATGTTATGTCTGCGGAGTGCCTGACCTCGCGGCGATCGCGCAAGGTGAGAGCCAGGGCCTCGGCGGCAGTGACCCACTTACACTTACTCCGCGATAGGAAGTGCAGGCCCAACGATTGATGACGTGCCCGGTTCGGCCCTAACCCCGCCCACTAGCTAACTCCCATCCCCCTGCCCACTCCCACTTACGGCTCTCTCTCTCTCTCTCCTGGTGCAGTGCAGCAGTTGCCACCTTGCTGATCCGCCTGTATTGCTCCTGTCACCTCCTGTCACGGCGCATCCAAGAGACTCGCGGGGTGGGGCGCAGTCTCTTTTTGATTTTGATTCCCTCCTGCTGACCAGCACTTGCACTTTGTAGTTGCCTCTTCCTCTTCCTCTTCCCAGCGCCCTTGATTGACGATTTCAACGGCGATTTCTTCTCTCCTCTCCTCTTCTCTGCTCTGCTCTGCTCCGTCCCCTTCTCCGGGCGGACTTTGTGGACTGCCGGGTGGGACGGCCAACTGGCTGGCTAACTTGTCAACTGTGTGTGGCCTGTGTGGTTTTTGGGATCCGCCGAGAGGGCGAAACAATAAAGAAAGAACGATTTTCACGACGACGACGACGACGGCTCTGCCCTGAGCTCTCTCCCTGAGGGGCTGCTCCTGCTTTGTGGCGAGTGCGGCGCTGTTTCCTGCGGGCCGCGGCTGCTGCTCGGCGGGTTGGGTCTTCGGCTTGGGGATTGGTTTGGGGCTGGCCTGGCACAATACTATGATATTAAGAAATGCAAACTTTTTGCACTTTTTGCATTTTTTCACCCGAAATTTTGAGGCCACGTCAATTAGTGTGAACGTGCGATTTAAAACAGTGTGGCCAGATTGCTGCCAGCAGACGTTCCGGAGCCGGGAATGCGGTCGCACCAATCCACAGCCCGGCACATTTAAACATTGCCCAACTTTAGTTTTCATTTTGAATTTCGCATGGAAAAACCACCACCTACCTACCTTAGGCATACGAGTAGCCAAAATAAATAGACCCATTCGAAATGCAGTTGGAACAAATTGCTTTATTTCGCAATACCCGTATCTGGGCTCTGGTACAATCTACTATTTGTCATTTAACACTTTTTGGTTCAAAAGGAATTCGAAAAAATATATACAAGTTCCCGGATACAGGTCCTCCACGTTCTCGATTTAGTCTACGGGTGTCTAGTTCGATTCGTTTAACTATTATTACTTGTTAATAAGTTTTCGAAGCGTATTACTTTTTCGTTTCACTTTTGCGTTAACTTTGCGTGAGAGTATTCGGTAGCTTTGCAGTGGGTGTGTTGGATTTCATTGCTGTTTTTTGCTGTTTTTTTTTTCGGAAATTGTAAATTGTAAATTGTCAATTAAAGTCTAACTTTGTTTCGTTTACGATTTATTACAGTATATGGTGTATAGAGTCTGTGTGTGCTGGCGTGGGGGAGTTAGCTAAGTAGCGGACTGTTAGTAAAGCTTTTTATTTATTCCTTGTGACCATTGTGGAATTCGAAACATAATACTAGAGGTAACCGTTTATATTTGTTGTATTTTAAACTACGCAATTGGAAATCATTGTGCAACGGGTCTTTGGGTGTTTGGGGGAGACTTGCGCCAGTATTGTATTCGTCTGTAGCAGAGTCTTTTATTTCAAAAAATAGAGTTTCTATCTTAAATGTCTAACGTTCTCTCGTAACCTACAACTTTTCTTTTGATATATTCCATATTGTGTATTGGCGGCTTTCGCTGCATCCTCCTCTCCTTCTCTTTGTTGCCGCTACGTTAGTAAATGTTAATAATGTAAAAGGTTTGAATAGGTGTTCTTGTTTTGCAGTTTACTGCGATTGCCTTTGAAACACACTAGTAGCTAGTAGTAGTAAACAATAATCTTGTATGTAGAAACTGTGAGTGTCTGTCTTGTCTGTCTCTATCGGTCTGTCCGTCCGTCCGTCCGTCCGCCTGACTGACACCTCCGTGCAACCTTGTGAGCCGAGCTTCGTCCTTTTCCAATATTTACACACTATTAAATAATCAGAAGCCTTCTTCTCATCTCTTCGCCTCCCGTTACGTTCGTTACGTTCGTTACGTTGTACCGTCAGAGTGTTCAGAGGTTTGCGCACTTGTGGAATTTTACATATAGTTGAGGCTTGTTCTTGATATGATCCATGTGTATAGACGTCGCCGGCCGCCGGCATTATCTCTTGGCCTCCTTCTCCTGAAGGTACATGCGCTGGCTCAACGGCTTCGCGTATATCCAATTGTCGCCCACCGGCTTGAAGTGCTGATGATTAGAACTTTTGGTTATCAAGGGAATTTTGATTAGGGCTCACAGAGATCGCTACCTTGTGCTCCCAGGCGAGGTCGTACTCTTTGCGCACCTTGGCCTGGTCGCGCTGCTGCTGCTCCACCACGAATTTGGCATTGGTGGCGCGTTCGATGTCGTTGAACCTGCGGGGAAGATCAACGAACACATAAATCAGATTATTGCACTTCACATTCAGTCGCGACCCAAGGGGCCAACGACTGATACTGATATTCGGGCAACGATTGTTGCCGGAATGCAGATCTTTTTGATTACTTGAGTCCCGCTGTAACTTCCTTCCAAACGCGTCGCGACTCGTACCCATCCTGCTCAACGATTGGTCGCACTTGTTTCTTAAATATGGGTATGCGATTTACGTCGACGAATACTTCGGTTTTCTAGAAAATGCAAGAGATTTCGTTCAGATCGACTACCAATCGCCACTCTCACTCGACACACAACACAACACAGATAATTGACACAGATAATTGATCTAAATTACAACGGCAATGGCAACGGCAACGACAACGACAGGCAGGAATTGGTTGGTTGGTTAGTTAGTGGGTTCGATTTTCTAGACAAACAAAGTAAACACTCGGGAGAAATGCCCCCGGACTATTTAAGAGAGAAGCAGAAGAATCGTGGAAAGAAAGTAGGTTGAGGTTGAGGTGTTTGTTTGGGTGGTGGTGGGTGGATGTGGCTGCCAACTCTCGGGATGCAGTTGTTTGGATGCAGCGTTCAATGCGGAGGAGAAAGAAGGTTCAACGTTTACGGGTTACGGTAACAGTTTGTCCAACGCTATCTACGACACTCGCATATTCGCTTGCTTGTAAAACAACTCACATTTTTGTCGTGCCACTTGGCCTCCATCAAACCGCTCCACTCGCCGGCAATCGAAACAAAGGGCTTCTTTTCGCTGGGAGCATACACCTGGCAAAGAAGAACTTTTAATATATTTCGGTTACGGCGGTTAGTTTGGGGAGCAATCACCTCGGCGGTGACCTTGTTGCGCTTTCCCCCGTAGAATGGTTTCGTGAGAAACTCCACGTTGGCGTAGTAGCCCGTCTGCGGGCATTTGATTTCCACCGAGCCGCCCAGCTCGATCCAAGGCACCGTCAAAATGGATCTGAAAAGCAACCACCTTGACATCTATGCACATATTGGTTTGTAAATGCAAGCACCCACCTGCCATAGCCATTGGGAAAGGTCACTATGTACTCCTCGCTGCGGTCGACCAGGGTGACGACGCCCTCGCCAATGTTGTGCACTCCGATCGAGAGGCCCAGAAACTTTGACTTGGTCCAAACGTGGGCCGCAAAGGTTATTTTCTTATTGTAGTGCTCCGCATAGAAGGCCGAAACTGAAAAGTATGATAAGCAGAGCGGCGTGAGTCACTCGATTCGACTGTATTGATCTGGGTGTGGTTCCACTTACTTGGCGGGTGATGCGACACTTGCTCGGCCAGGAAGGTTAGCTGATCCCGACGGCACCACGGCACCGGACCATCGCGCACCTCGTGGGCATCCTGGGACTCCCCTGCAATGCTCGCGGTATAAGCGGCGTTTCAAAGTTTTGCCAGAGATAATAGGGCTCACCCGGAATGTCCCAGTGACACTGGAAAACCTCACCCAAGATGGGATTGTAGGGCTTCTTGGCCACAGCACTCTTGCGTCCGGCATGGTAAGCACTCAGGTACCAGCGGCACACCTGCACAATCCTGTCGCGCGGATCGTCCAGCTCGGAAATCCTGTTGGGGGCGATTCAAAATCAATAGGAATTCAATGCTTTTGGCCGCGCAAACCCAAACGCACTTCAAAAACAGGTCCGGATGAGCGAAGTAATCGGCGTACATCTCCAGCAGGGAGCGGCGCTCCAGGATGAACGTGGGCAGCACCACCTTCGTGAGGTCCATACCAATCTTCACCTGCGACAGCAAGTGGGTGATCATTGAACCGTGTGCCTCCATGCTGAGGTCCGACTCCTCCTCCTCTTCGTACAGCGCGTCGTAGTCGATGCCGTTGTCGTAGCTGGCGCTCCGGGAACTGGCCGCCGTCCTGGGGGCCGAGTCTGGGGCCACGCTCTCCTCCACTTCAGGCAGCACCGGCGGAATCTGAGGCGGAATCTGGACATCTGTGGCAGGCGGGGGCACTGGCTCGGCGTTGGCACTGGCGAAGCTGTCTGGCCCCTTGTCGTGGGTGGGCGAAGTGGATTCCGCGAAGCCGCGCGTGGCGCTGTGGGTGAGAAAATATTGAACAGAACTTGTTGATTAGGATTCAAGTGGTGGCGGGACATGAATTTGACATCATCGTGACGCCAGCTCGAGGGTGTTTTGCGTCACTGGAGCAACTACAGCCTCCATCCACCTGCTCTTGTTGCTCGCCTCATTTACAATTTATGAGGGACACTTGGGGCGACCTGGAGAACCCTCACCTCAGGCTCACGCGGCGAACCCACTTCTTGAACATGGCTCAGCGACGTACGTATCACTGGGACACCTTCATCCTTGCGGATTTCACAAATCGAAGCCTAAATGAGCCTCTGAAAACGAGTGGCCGCGGGGCGAGAAGCGAAACTACAACTGTGCACACACAATGGCGACCAACTACCACGAGACTTCCACCACGACAAAGAAAACTGCGACGACGACGACGACTACGACGATGACGACGATGACGAAGCCGTGTCAGCTGTGCCAGCAACTGCTCCGACAGGAAGCCGAGCTGGGCAGGAGGAAGGGGAAGGGCCTCTGTATTTATTATTTACACGCGACTTGCCCGAAATTACAGGCTGCCCCCGAGAAACTGCGAATGCGACAACGACGGCGACGGCAACGGCGACAGCGAGAGGTTCGGCACTGCATTTTGCATAGCCTGCCCAGGCGCATGCGCTTCACCTCAAGTGGCAGGATGGGGCCGAGGAGGAGGATGAGGAGGAGGAGAAGGAGGAGGAGCTGCCGGAGTAGGAGCGGTAGGTGTGCACAAGAATGCGATGAATGCGTAATTTTAGCCTGCTCGCCGGCAACCGCATAGCCGGTTTGCCTGATTGATGGCCAAGTGGTTGCCTTGGTTTCTTTACTGATGAATCTCATGAGCCCGAGTACAAGTACGAGCGTGAGCCTGACGATGACGATGACGATGAGGATGAGGATGTGTCGTGAGGTACTCACCAGCCAATCGGGGAGCTGCCAAGGCTGGTGAAGGGATCATCGTAGGCATCGTAGAAGTCCTCCTCGCCCTCGCTGCTCGAGTAGGAGGTCTCCGGCACAACCAGACCCAGCGGAGCCGTGGTGGCTGCGTTCGATGATATTTTGAAATGGAAATAGAAATCGCATCGCATTCGATTAGCCACTTGACCCTGGGGACTGGCAACGGCTAATCACACTCACCGTTCTCGGTCATCGAGTCGTCCTCGTCGTCGACGTCGACCTTTCCACCGGCGACCGCAGCAGCGGCAACGTGGCCCTCAAGGAGCACCTTGGGCGCTCCGCCGGTCAGCTTGCTGATGCTGGTCGAGGTGCTGCTGGAGGCGGTGGCCGGGGGAGGGCCGTTGTATATGCCGTTAATGGGGTGGGCCATGTTTTTGGCTATCTGCAGGCTGACAATCGAGTGCTTGATGTGATCCAGCATGGCCTGCAACAGAAAGCAGAGTCTTGACTGCTCAAAGTTTGATTCGGAAATAAACAGCTGCTGCTGGCCAATGCCAGTGTCGCGTCCCATTCGAGGCAGCTGGCGGACGTGCGGCATTTTCCCAGGCCTTGCATCCTAGCCCTGAACTTGTGCATCGGAAATCAATAGGAGGCGGCCCGGCAGCGGAGTCGGAACTCCCCTGGGAAATCAAGTCAAATGTACTCGTATCACCCTTTCAAAATTAAAAGCATAGTCGTATAACGAAGTCAAATCCAAGATATTTCAAGATATTATGAAGCGCAGTCCCAGGGTCGCTCCGGGGGATCTCCTCGACCCCGAGAAGCATACCATAGACGAGGTCACCGCCCAGTTCGAGGCGTACAAGAGGCACCACGAGCAGGAGCACCAGGAGCTCACTGCCAGGCTGAGGAACAAGTTCACCTTGTCCTCCGACATGCGGCAGCTGAACGCGAACATGGACAGCCTTCGGCTGGACCTGCAGCAGCTGCAAAGCGATCTCCTGGACGAGAAGGACGGCGATGCCAAAGAGTCGGATCCGGACAGTGCGGACCGGACAAAGTCGAGCGTTCCCAGGGAGCGGAAATCATCAAGCGATCCCGCCGACCTGGTCATTAGCTGCGGGTCGAGCACGTGCCTCTTTGAGAACTGCCAGCGGCGTGTGAACAGCCAGGTGCTGCTCCTCCACTACCTCTGCGACCACGGCCAGCAGGGGGGCAAGCCCGCGCTCAGCTGCCAGCCCTTGGTGGAGGGCGAGCGGGTGGTGTTCCCCTTGGAGCCGCAGCGCTGCGTCTTGGGCGTGAACAGAGTCATTGGCATACTGGCCTACGGGGGCCTGCTGGAGGAAAAGTTCGCATCAAGCCGCCGCAAGCGCCAGATCTACAACTGCTTCCTCCCGGCGGAGTACGCGCACCTGAAGAGCCACGTGCCCGTGGTGGCCCTGATCTGCCGGGCACCAGCCTGCGGCGCCATCATGGACAAAAAGTTGGCCTCCAAGGCGATCGTGTATGAGAAAAAGAAGAAAAATTTCTACATCATCTGGCTGGTGACGCCCTGTGACCGGCTTCAGCTGAATGCCACGCTCTGGATGTGCGGCCGGGAGGGCGACGTGCGCGCCTGTTCAGTGGTGGCGGTGCGCAAGGTCTCCCACAGCCAGGACCCGGCCTGGTTCATGCCCATGGACACCAACTTCTGGCGCATTCGGTTCTCCGAGATGAAGACGCTCTCGAACGACTTCCGCGACGAGTTGAGCCTGGAGATTGGCCTGACGGAGACGAACGGAGCTTCTGGCGAGCGGCCGCGCTGAATCTGGGGTCTACTCACATTGGCGTTGTCCTGCAGCGCCTTGCACTTGGCCTGCTCCTCCGGGTCGCTCAGCTCGGCAATGCGCTTGTCCAGCAACTGCGGTGCAGCAAGGGGCGATTGGAATTATGAAACGTCCGCGACAGTAAACATTGCATAACAGCGCACTCACATTGGTCTGCTCAATCATCAGCTGGAGGTAGGCGTCCGCCTCGGAAACTCGTCGCGCCAGCAGCTCCAGGTGGTTGGGTCGCCTGCCGCCCGCTCCCCCTGCCCCGGCCGGGCCACCTGCGCCCAGCTCCTTCGTGTAGCCTCCGGCGATGTAGAAGGCGCTCTGGCTGTCCCACAGCCGGGAGCGGTTCGCGTGGCGCCGAATGGTGTCCTCCAGGCGGCGCACCCACTGCTCCCGCTCCTCGCTGTGCCGCGCCTGCTCGGGCATCGAGAATCGGTTAGAAAGTTGCCAAACTCTGATGGTAGGTGGTAGGTGGTAGGGTAAAAAGTTTTATCGTTACATCGCGGCAGCGGCAGCGCACCAGCAGCGCAGCGCAGCGCAGCGGCCGCGGCAGCCAAGTCAAATACAGCGAAGGGAACGTGGGGGTCGGACCGGGGTTTCTAGGTCGATGGCCGGATACCCTGCCGCAAGCGGTTGCTGTCGCCGCTGCGATTGTGCCAAAGGTCAGTCGCGACGTGGCCTCCTTCGTTGCAAAGCTTTCCGCGCGCCCCGGTGCCCCCAATTAATACTCAAACGTCGGCAATGGGAGGAATAATTGACTTGCCTGAAAGTGAAACGTCTTGTGGTCCACCGTGATCGTGAAGGTGTTGTCCTCCTGATCGTCGATCCCGATGAGGGCGTCCTTCAGGCGCACACAGCCCCGCCGCACGCCCTTCATCATCTTCTCCTTGGACTGCAAGAAAGAGTTCCGTATTGAATTAGTTTCCGCCTTTGCGCTCCAAAGCTTGACCCGAGTTTGTATTAGCACTGCTTTCATTTGCCAGTCTAATGAGGCACAGCCGGGGCCGAATACAAAGTAAAAACAGGCCACTGCGACCCGCAGGTGCTTAGAACAGCACCAGTGGTCGCATCAGTTGGATCCGCCACCGCCACCGCCACCGCCCAGCCCGACCGAACCGCCTTGGGAACCAGTCGAAGGATCGAATCACAGACGCAACAATGGAGGGGTCCCTGGGCAGTGCCTCTGCGAGTTTGGCAGATAAATCCCCAAACGCACCGGTGCAGCATCCTCTGCTCTTGGCCGATCCCTGGTTCATGTTCACCGTGATGGCCCTCTACCTGTACTACGTCACCTTCATGGGTCCCCTGTAAGTCGATCGATGAGCTACTTAGTTTGCGGTTGGCGAATGACACTTGGGCGGTGATCGCACTTGCAGATTCATGCAATTCCGCAAGCCCTACACCCTCAAGAAGACCATTCTGGTGCACAATATGTTCCAGGTGCTGTCCTGCATCTACGTCATGCGCGAGATCCTCGCCATCTCGAACAACGGCATCCTGGCCTTCTGGAAGTGCGTCGACATGGGGGCGAGTGCACAGCGGTACCATAACCTCGCCTACTTCATCTTCTTCCTGAAGCTCAGCGAACTGGTCGAGACGGTGATCTTTGTGATGCGCAAGAAGTATGCCCAGGTCAGCAGACTGCACCTCTTCCACCACATCGCCACCCTGTCCATGGCCTATGGCATGGTGCACTACAACAAGAATGGTAAGGAGGCATTCGCCGGCTTAGCGTTGTAGGATCCCGCACCCATGCACCCTCCTCCCGTTGCAGGCTACGCCGCCTTCTACTGCGTCTTCCTCAACTCGATCGTGCACATCTTCATGTACTCCTACTACACCGTGGCGGCGCTGGCCGGGAAGGGCCTGGCCCGCTCCCTGCTGCCGGTGAAGAAGGCCATCACCATTGTCCAGATGGTCCAGTTCGTGCTCATCCTCCTGCAGGTTCCCGCCCAGGCGCTGGCCTGCGGGGTGCCCACCGGTGTCCTCGTCTACTTCGCCGCCGTGATCTCGACCATGCTCTACGGCTTCTACGACTTCTACGTCGCCACCTACGAGCGCAAGTCTCGCAGGGACCAAGTCTCGCCCGCCAGTCACGAGCAATAAACGCGCCGCAGGGCCTCCCACCGCCTCCCAGCTTGTGTGTATAGTATGTCTATCCGTTCGTCTGCTCCCTGGATAGAGCTCTGCATATAGCTCTGCAGCCCGATAAGATAAGCCCGTGCAGGGGCGTGGGCAGGGGCGTGGGCAGGGGGGGTGGCACTCACCGTGTAGTAGGAGAGCAGGCCGGCGTTCTCGTCGAGCACAAAGAAGCGGTACTGCCAGCCCTTCATCACGTTCGTCCACTTGCTGAGGGTTCCCTCCAGGGTTCCGCTACCGCTACCGCCACCTCCTCCGCCGGTGGCTACGGCTACCTGGCTGGGAGCGGCGCTGCTCCCGCCGCTCCCGCTGCCACTGCCGTTCCCTCCTCCGCCGCTGGCCATAGCCTCCTCGCCGGGCCGCGTCCTGCGGTTGATCCTGCTCCTCCTGGTGCCGTGGCAGCCGGGGACCGGGGTGACCGGGGTGGCCTGGGGGTTGGGGGATCGCCTGCTGGCCTGCTGCTGGTCGTGCGATGACGCAATGCCCCACCGCGAACTCCTCTCAGACAGGGGCTCGAAGAATACACGGCTGTTTTTCGGTTGATTACTGCTCACTGACAGTGGGTGACTCGGTCAGGTTTCCAGGCGCTGACTCGCTCGCTACTGACATCGGCCGGCCGCCCCTGGGTAAAAGAGACCGTGAATGCGAGCAGTTGGTCAGCATGGTGCTGCTGGCGATGCTGGTAATTTGCGCGAAACGCGACGCTGGTCACTTTCACTGCCTGCTGTTCGCGGTTAACATTCTGTTATTCCGGTCTCTGTTAGCCCACTTTCCGTTGGCCTTTTCAAACGTCTCTTTGCCTGTACAGGCAAAGTCCTGGGATCAGCACTAGTGTAGGTCTCAAAATGACCTTTACCATTAGATACAAATTGGTATCGGGTATTCCTCTTAGCATCTGACTTCTAGACAGAGATATCCAGAAAAAAATTGTTGCAGTAGTTCCTAACTTGGCCGAAAACCACCCGATTAAGGATACTCCCCACGAGTCTTGGTTCACCTGGCCAAGATTTGGGTTGTTTAGCCGAAAAACGCATTCCCAGATCTGCCAAAACCGACCCGATTGTCGCTAAAAAGGGCGTCATATCAGGGTAAGCCGTTCCTCGACACAATGTTTAATCATTGGCATAAAAACCTGGCAACCCTAAAACCGTCATGATTTTTGCATTCGAAATTTCGCAGTGACACTCCAATATAAATCATATTTACTACATAAACCAATTTTTATTCGCTGTCTTTCAAAACAATGGAATTAGATTTCTACTCAACAGTACAACTTAGAAATAATCGCTAATCTACGGCTTGGTTGGGGCAGGGCGCATCTTTTGGTCTCAAGCACTTAACTAAGGTAACAAGTATCCAGAATCCAGAATCCAGGAGCCGGAACTATGAACCCTAGCCCGCGAAGAAGCACCTGTAGAGCATGTAGAGGATGCCGAATATCCAAATTCCCTTGTACACCTTGTCCACCACCCACATGCTGCAAAATAAGAGAGATCCCTTGATATCAAGTTTGTATTGTGAGGATGTACCATGCACTTACACTTTCATGTGTCGCCTGGCGGCGGGAATAGACTCGTCCGACTCCTTCAGGATGAGACGCCGGGCGCAGAGGACGCAGTTGGTGAAGTAGTCGATCAGGTCCAGCTCGATCTTCTCGATCACATAGGTCCTGCGCTCCTTGTTGTTCATCAGCTTGCGTAACTTCACCGCCTCCGAGTTGTCGAAGCTCCAGACGTTGTTGGCGTAGTACTCGAACACCTCGAAACCCTTGTAGATCCTGTTTTGGACGCGGCACAGAACGGGCGGGTAGCGCAGCAACCACAACAGCGCGTCAACGAAGAGGGCCGGCATCCATTGGAACAGAACCATGCAGATGAAGTGCACCCAGTAGTTGGACTTCATTGAGCCGCCCGGGTACCAGGCCACCCCGTTCAGGGGCACCTTGTTCTCGATCACCCAGCGACCCAACTCGATGATCTCCGCCCAGGAGACCTTGATCTCGCTGGAGGAGGTCATGTGGGCCACGCGGTTGGTCGTGTCCGTGCCGGCGGTGATGTTCCGCCAGCTGGCCACCAGAATGCCGTTCACCGCAATGTCCACCGGCAGAAAGTCGCCGTAGCCCGAGGAGTTGCAGTACATGGTCCGGATGACGCCCTTGCCGGCCCCGATCAGCAGCCCCGTCGGTCCGTTAATGTTGTCCGTCCAGCCGGGAATGGGCTCCTTCCAGATGGGGATGACGATCGAGGGCCGCAGAATGACGGCGGGCAGCTGGTCGAACTTCTCCACGACCAGGGCCTCGGCCAGGGACTTGGTGTAGGCGTATGTGTTTGGGATGTCGCCGAGGACCTTGCGCTCGATGGTGGCCACCTCCTCGTCGGTCAGCCACTCGCAGGCCTGCATCACCTTGTGCGGGTCTGCCGGCGGGTCGTAGGGCTTCTCGTACAGGGTCTTCACGTGCAGGTGGCAGTACGCCGTCGAGCAGTAGGCGAAGAAGTCCAGGTGCTTCAGGGTCAGGGCCAGCTCGAGCATGTACTTGGTGCCGCGCGTATTCATGAAGACCGCGTTGCGGAGAGGCTCATCGAACCTGGGCGACACCGGAAATCAGCGAACCCAAAAGCTAGTCATTGGACACGCATCTACTTACCGCACGGTGGCCGCACAGTGGTAGACAATGGAGACCTCGTTGCGCAGCGTCTCCAGGTCCTGCTCGGAGATTCCCAGTCCAGGCGAGAGGACGTCGCCGGCTATGGCCACCACCTGCTGCAGGATGTGCTCCTCGCCGCGCATCTGCTTCACCTGGTCAAAGAGCTGAGCCCACACATTGTGGGTCGATTAATCCCATTTTGCCCGGCAATGAATCCCATAAACTTTCATAATTTTCATAATTTGCGCCAGCTTACCACATTCTGGAATATATCCTTGATGCGCTCCTGCGGATCCTTGCCCTTCTTGGGGCGAATGAGCAGATAAATGCGCTTCAGGCCACCGCACGACCTGCACGAATTAATAATATTGCAAATTAGCGCAGGCGCCCGCCAATTGGTATTAATGGGGGCCACGTGTGAGGGCCATCTGGCGTGTGCCACGTGTGAGGGCTTCCCCCCCCCCATTGTTTCGAACGTAACCTACCGCAGCAGCTTCTCGACCAGGACCTTGCCCAGGAATCCAGTGCCGCCGGTGATGAACAGGCTGCGGTCCTTGAAGCACTCGGCAATGCGGTCCACCTCGGAGTCGTCAACTTCCCCGATGGTGCCCAGGTCATCCTTCTCGTACACGAACTTTGGCTTGGCGGTCATCTCGGATGGCTTCTGCGTGGGATACAGAGTTAAGTTCTGTCTGAAATCAGGATAATGGCCGACACGGAATTCCGCAAAACGAGTTGACATTGTCGCCTATTGCCGGGCAATTTGGCGCGATTGCGTCTTGAGCACGTAATAGCCGTCGCCGCCAAGAGCACTTTTAATTTCGTTTGATCTTGGTGGTAGAGCAGGCTGAGCAGGCTGAGCAGGCCACTTGTGGGGCAATGGTCCATACCGAACACTCAAGCCACCGAGCAACCAGTTGGCCGACAGTTGCGGATCGGATTTGGCCAGGTTTCTCAGTGGGCCGCCTGGCTGGTTTCTGAGTGTCAACGCAGTGACCGTCGAGTGGGCAAGCGGAGCGACACCGATTTCGCGCTGCGCCACCAATTAAGTGCTATTGCAACATCCAATATACCTGTATACCTGTATACCTGTACACATGCCACTAAATGAGCCATGAGCTTGTCGCAGACAGTGGCCGGTGGGCAGCGGAGCTCCGAGCCACCCAACGGGCGCTTAATCCAGTCATGTCCTTCATCAAGCGATTTAAACTTGATCGAAAGCCGTCCGAGCTCGTTGACACGATGACCCGCATCCAACAATTAAGCGGCTTGGACTTGGAACTCCCGCTTACGGCACCACCCAATCTTTGCTGAACGAAACTGAAACTGAAACCGAAACTGGAAGCCGACTTTATTGCCTGGCCATAATAACAACGATACGTTGCCTCCAGCTTTCAATGATTCTGGTGACGCTCTGGGGGTTGGGGGGCTCGAGCGCAACAAAAGGTCTAATGGCTTTAGCATTGGCTGACAAGAATGGAAAAGCCTGCGGCCAAGATCGAAACAATTAGCTGGAGTTCAATGCTGCTGGAAACCAAAGACTCCGGCAGCGAACGTGCTCGCTTGGTTTGGAAAGTGATTTGGAAATTCGCGGCGGGCAGGGCAGGCATGTGTTGTTAACCCGGCCAGCGGGCATCGGATTGCCACACTCGCTGCTGACCCGCTTATCTGGCAGCCCGCTCGAAAAGCGGGCAGGGCAATCGGGCTGGCATCGGGTTGGCATCGGGTTGGCATCGGGCTGGTTTCCCCTGGCAAAAGTTGCACTATAAACTAAGTGGATGGCATCTCGAGATCTCGACTGCGAAATTTGTGCCAGTCATGGGAACGGGGAACTACAATTTACAATTTACGGCACTTGATAGATGCATTGATTGCATGCCTGACGACAGCAAGCAGCAGCAATTGCCGGGACGAGGAATGTCAGGCACCTGGTCAAAGGCAGTTTGCTCTTTTCCCAGTTTCCCAGTTTCCCGATTTGGCAATAGCCGAAAAACGTTATGCATGAGCGGCTTTCCTGTGCGGGCAACCAGTTTGGGGACCACTCGGAGATGTCAACAATGCGATAATAGAATCTGGGAGCGGGTTTAGAGGAAGAAAGTCACGAAGCAGTGTTTGGGTAGAGAAAAAAGTGGAGAAGTATCCCTGGCTTAGTATCGCTGTTTGGTGGAGCCATTTCCCAAGGAGCACACATTGTACATAAATGTATCTTGTATCTATCCCCACAAAACACTTAAACGCTATAACTATACCAAATCATTGTGAACTCTGGTAAAGAGGCAATAAAGTGGAATATTTTGAGGCCACTGATTCGAGATGGCCTTAAGGGTGTAAATAATATTTCCGAATTAATTTTGTGGGGCGCCTTGAACTGATCGAAGAAACAGTTTTGCCTCGTTGGCTCCCCAGGGCCAAGCACTTAACACCTTCCTCTGTCTTTGTCTTTTCGAGATGCAAATCGCATTAATAGCCAACCAATTAGGCAGCCGGAGATTGTCGCACCTTCTCACCAACTGGGCTGCTGCTGCGGAAATCCCTTTGGAAGCGGACGCGAAGATGATAGATACTCGATAGTCGACACTCGACTGCGGCTGCAGATACTTGTTGCTTGTTGCTTGTTGCCTCTTGCCTGATGCTGAGTGACCCGTGCACACCGAATGCTAAACACAAACTGATCGGACCTGGCTGCGGAATTAACAAAAAGAGTCTCGCACTCGAAAACAAACCTAATAGAAAATGAACGAAAACGACTTCAGGCCAAGACTATGAATCGCATCGGCTAGTTTAGCACACTCACACGAGCTCGGAGCCAAGCTGCTCTGCTGGGATCTGGCTTACAAGTAGGTATCTACGGAGCAGGTACAGGTGGAGGAGGTAGTGGCAGTGGCAGCGGCAGCGGCAGCGGCAGCGGCAGTGGAGAGCAGAGACACACTCAAAACAGCAGCCGGAGAGTGGGAAGTCCCCCCCTCCGAGCGACGGTCAGGGGTTGAACTACTGGGCCACGCTTTCTCACTTGGCTGGCTCCCCTCCTCACCCCCATCTGCGCCCGCTCATCTCATTCAAATGCATCCGATGCATCCGCCTGCTAAGTTACTTCGGCTGCAAGACTGCGACTGGATGCCTTAGAACGTGATGCAACTGCAGCAAACGGTTGTTGGCTCTTTCAATTTGCAACCTGCAGCAGCGTTGCGCATACGCGACGTATGCAGGGAAATGAGCCGCCACCGAACCGGATCCGCTGGATCCGCGGCGGGTGGGTCGACCGACCGACCGCCTGCTTTATGACACACATAAACTCCCATTGCGCTGGCCATTAATTAGGCGGCGCTTCTTGTTAGTTAGTTACAGTTGCTGGGCAAATGCGCAGAGTGGCAAGTCGTGAATCGCAGCTCCGGCGGAATTTGACAATGGCATTGACATCGAAACCGCTCGGAGGCAGAGGCTATCGTTTTATTGGCATTGTTTTCAGTTCAGACCCCTCAAACAGGGCCAATCGCAGCGGTCAAGTGGAGCCACACCGAGCTCTCTACCACCTTTTTGAATGAGGAAAAAGGTGACTCCCAAGTTACATTTTCTGAAGCAGCAGCCAGTGCCCGTAGAGATCTCGAATCTATTTACAAGCTCGGCTTTACAGAATTATAATTTATAAATATTTCATCGCTGTGATCATGCCAATGCCCGTGGAACATCCTCGATGTCACGATGGCAAAGTATTGTTGCTGGGCGATACACATTTTACAAGCTGTCTGCTCCATTTGTTTCTAGGGGACTGGCACACGACTCGCGTCTTGGCCTGGTCAACAAACCGCTTTAAACTTGCTTCAAGCCCGAGTCTCGTTTTCGTTTTCGATTTCGTTTCGTTTTGGTTATTGTTTTCGTTTTCCGCGGCTATTTATGCTAATGAAGCCATCGGCCCGACTGTGTTTATCAGAGTTGCTTGCCTATTGATTTTGGGCGATCGTTAAGAGCGCATCCGACACAATAAACTTGGCCCCAACGAGCCATGGTGGGTACCTGGTCGACTGGACCGATTCTGCCCCGTCATGCGTGGTGGCCAAAGCAGAGCCAACTTTGTTGGCCTTTGCCGGGCCGTAATTACAGACTTCCGCCTTTTGAACAGTTTCGCAGCCCCACCCAGGAGGCGAGACTTGAAAAGTGGATGACCGACCGGAGTGGGAGAGGAGCATTTAAAAGGGAAGTGGCTGGGAGCTGGGACGCTGGGACGCTGTCGCAGGCGCCACAATGTATCCCGTTACAGGGCCATAAAGCGCCATAAATGCTGCGACAACGAGGCAAGCCAAGGCAAGCCGAGCCAAGGCAAGACAGGGCAAGACAAGGGCAATTATATGTCGCATACGGACACGTAGACGCGACCCGCTTGCCGGCGGCTAATTGGACGTGCCCGGCGGCAATGGTCCGGCTCATCCTGCCCGATCCCGGCAATCGCCTTAGCGGTGGGCGTAACATAACAATTGTGGGCGATTTGCATACAATTTGGAGCTCGAGTGGCCAGCAAACTGGCGACAGAATGTTGCTAGGTGGCTGGTAGCCGCTCTTTCAGTTTCTATTTGGGTTCCTTTTTTATTTTGACTAATAAGCCAGCATGAATGGCCGGGCCTTTGTTCCGATGACAGCCCTGACAGCCAACAAACATATCAGTGTCCGACGAGACCAGTCCGACATTGTCAAGGTTTTTTGTAGGCTGCTAATCTGCAGTTGAAATGCAGCCACAGCAACACACTGCACCACAAAGGACACAAACGTGAAAACGCAACACCCCATTGGAAATTTCACGTTACACAGCGGCGGCAACATGTTGCGGCAACACTTGTTGCTCGCCCACACAGCAGCTCCTGTGGCAGCATCGGCCGCCGCAGCAGCTCCTGTGGCAGCAGCAGCAGCAGCAGCAGCAGAAGTTTGGCGTCACTCGCCATTGTTGCCGCCTATGGGCGGCCCTCTCCACAAAGGACAGCGTATAAAACAGGATGTTTCGGCAAACATTCGCACAGAACTGCTCCTCATTCGTCCGGGCAACAAGTGTGTGTGCCGAGCCATCCTTGCCGCATCCCTGCCGCATTCTTGCCACATCCTAGTCCGCACTTCGGGGAAAACCTCTTCAAAGGTGAGTTGCAAGAATTTTTGGTCAAATTAGCGGAAAAGCCAACAAGATTAGGGGCAGCGAAGGTGATTTTCTAAATGTTGGTCAGCAAATTGTAGTGAAAAAGTGAATTGTTTTTTAAACTGCCGTGGTGCATCATTCTGTAGTGCTTTCTAGGTAGTTTTCTATTCAACAATTTTAAAATACATGTTGTTTTCCAAACTTATTAGGAGACAAGATGCAAAATTGTATAGTGGTTCTTGAGTAGTTTCCCCTAGAATTCTGCATGAATGTACTCATTTGTAGCATGACGGATCTGTACAGTAGTGTAGTGTTCTAAAAAATGCTGCACTCATTCTTTACTGTACCTTATACTCTATACGCCGGATAAAAATGGCCTGACAAATATACTGTGATGAAAAACAAGTGTGCGCAACCTAGAATGAGTGATTCATTTGTCGTTTTGGATGCATTCATGCAGATGTATAGTTTCCACCATTTTTAGATACATTTAGTTAGGTATGCTTAGATTCTAAGCAATGGCATTCACGCAAGTAAAACCTCACAATATCTGTTAATTAGAATGCTTAATTCAGCAAGATATCTTGATGATATTGGTACAGCTTTCTAGCACCAATGGAATAAGCATTACGAAACCGTATTCACTCAACTTCGCCACTTTCCCCCGTAGACACATATTATTTATAATTCGCTAACTGTTGTGATAATTTTTAATTGGCTGGGACCGTCCGCCCGAATGAAAGCCAACTAATTCGGATTGTAAACTTTGTTTTTGGCACCTCGCCCCCGCGCCCAACAATTAGGAGAGTCCAAAAAACAAAATCCGGGGCGGGAGATAGTTTTCCCACAACGAAAGCGGACACAACCTCCGAAAATAGTGAGCTTTCCGAACGAACATTTCAGTTAATGAAGGAAAATTGAAATATTTATGACTGCACTTCGGTTGGGCTGGGAAACGGTCTGTGGAAGGTGGCATGGTTGTCCCCGAGCAGAGCTAGATTTTCATTTGCATGCCTCGGCAAGCCAGTTGGACACTCACACGTGACGACAGGGAAAGCTCTCAAGAACCCCACAGCCACGGCCACGGGGCCACAGGCAACCACAGAGCTCAGGGTGCAGAAGGTGTGCACAATTTTTGATTTATCGCTGACAGTGGCGCCCAACTAAAAATGCCTCGCGACATCATTTGTCTCTGGAATTGCCTCGACTCCGGCTGCGGCTGCCTGCCCCCCACCTGACAAATGATATTTAAATACTACTCCGGAGGTAATGTACCTCTATCCGGGAGGAGTTGTTTCCAGAACCAGGAGCGCTTCCAGGACCAGCGCCGTGGCTGATGCTGTTGCTGTTGCCAGGCAGCCTTACTTCAAACGTATTGATTCGCATATGTCATGCAAATCAGGTTACGCCCAAGACCCCCAAATCCGGGGCTTCGTCCTAAGCGAATTAACGAGTTCGTTATTGATACCTCCCCAGCCGGCGCCTCTCCGGCTCCGACTGCGGCTCTCGGCCCTCGGCCCGAAAGTAACAAGTCACATTTATGAATTTTAAATGCACATTTCGGCATCTCAAATCAATCAGACATTTGGCAATTGTTGCCGTGTGTACCCACTTCAGTACCGCCAGTACCGACTTCTTGCCGCTGAAGAGCCTGCCAGTCTCCCGCCGCCTGACAGTTGCAAGCGCCAATGTTGCGCCACACTCCCATGCCCCAGGCCCGGGCCCATAAACTAAACGGCGCCCGACTAGTTTCCTCTTTTATGGAGACCCTTGAGGCCGTCCCGCCACCTGTATGCGTAAGTCATGGCGCAATTGCAGTTGCAGTTGCAGTTGCAGATGCATAGGAGGTGCCGCACGGAGGTGCTGCGACGTTCCGAATGATTTATTCAAATTTCCAGACATATTCGCGCTTTTTTGAATGTGCCTCTGATTGCCCAGCGCCAGCAAATTAAGAAGCGGGTACGAGTGCTCGACAAATGTATGTTAATGCTTGCGGGTTGCGAAGTCTGCCCATCATCATCACTTGGAGGTCAAGTTTCTGTCATGAGGTAGTTGTCTGGGCCAGTTCAGTTTTTTTTTGAATTTTTCGTATTTTTATAACTCTGCTGGTGGTTGGTCAAAGTTCGGTGGCGGAGACGTGTTAATTTGCCACTGCTTGTCGAGCTGCCAACTGCCTGGGAGGCGGTGGAAAGTCTCACTCTCAATCACTGTACCTGTTGCACTCGCAGATGCAGCTCCATTGGCTTTCAGTGGTTGAACCTTCGAGAGCCTTTATGAATCCGTAATGCCAAAAGACACTCAACAAAATAGCATGCAATGCTGCACTCTACATTGCAAACATGCTCCTCAGTGGTCCCCCCAACTTGGATCTCTCTTTAGACGAACAATTTGCGTTACGAAAGAACCAAAGTTTGTTTAAATTTATTCAAATTTTAGGTATTTAGTAGGGCTCACCTATTCCAATGCTTTTGGGACAAATCCATAGAGATTTTCGTGAGTGCAACAGCACGTCATCAAATCCAAAAGCCATAATCATTTGCATCCTTAATGGTGCTGCTCCGTCGTCGTCCGGACATCGTACATCAACTCCTATCCACCCCGTCCGCACATCCTGGCGCCCACAAGACACCCACCACCCTGGAACAAGTGTTAATGCCTGTAAACCACGTTATGTGACGAGGTGGGTGGGTGGCCGGCCGAGTGGGTGTGTGTGGAGCTCCTCTGTTGTCGTGGCCTTAATGCGGCAGGTTAACTTTTTACGCGCTGCCCGAGCAGATCTGCCCATAAATATCCTGATAGTTAATTAGCATGACACTTTGCGCGCGAAAGGAGTGGGGTTGGGCTCCTTCGGTTACTCCTGGCGCTAAGTAAAATGAACACCAGCGCCAGCGTTAATGTGATTAAAAGTTGCAATAGATAATGCGGCTCATAATTAAGACTGCGACTCGCTCTCATCCCCGTATCCCGTATCCCGTATCCCTTGTGTCTGTCTGTGTTCCTTTGCAGATGGGCATTGCCTTGATGTTCCTGTTGGCCCTGTACCAGATGCAGTCGGCCATTCACAGCGAGATCATCGAGACTCCGTACCTGGGCGGCGGCAATTCGCTGCTGGATTCGGGGGACGCGGACGTGGAGGTGCCGCCGCAGGTGGCCCTGCCGGACAGCGAGGCCCTGGAGCCGGAGAAGGCCCAGCTGGAGTTCAGCCATCCGGTGTCGGTGATCGGCATCGACTACGGCAAGAACGCAGTCATTCTGCGCTTCCAGAAGCACGGCCGCAAGCCGCGTTACAAGTACGACCCCGAGCTGGAGGCCAAGCGGAGGTCCTTGCAGGACAACTTCATGCACTTTGGCAAGCGGCAGGCAGAGCAGCCGTCGGTGCCGACGCCGCCAGAGGACGAGCCCGATCTGGACGTGACCAAGCGTGCCGGCATGGACCGGTACGGCCGGGACCCGAAGCAGGACTTCATCCGTTTCGGACGAGACCCCAAGCAGGACTTTATGCGCTTCGGGCGCGATCCCAAGCAGGACTTCATGCGCTTCGGACGAGCGCCCTCGGATTTCATGCGGTTTGGCAGGGCCCCGTCCGACTTTATGCGTTTCGGCAGGACCCCCTCGGAGGACTTCATGCGCTTCGGGCGCGGCGACAACTTCATGCGCTTCGGCCGCAGTCCGCAGGAGCAGCTGCGCAGCCCCAAGCAGGACTTCATGCGATTCGGCCGCCCGGACAACTTCATGCGCTTTGGCCGCTCCGCTCCGCCGGAGTTCGTGCGCAGCGGCAAGATGGACTCCAACTTCATTCGCTTCGGTAAGAGCGTGACCCCGGCCGTGGTGCCGGAGTCCGACCCGGCCAAGCCCGGCCAGTCCGGCAAGCCGGGCGAGCGCAGTCCCGTAGACGCGGCGCTGCTCAAGAAGCATCAGGAGCAGCAGGACCGGCAGGACCAGCAGCAGGCCCCGGCCCCGGTCCCGGCCCAGGACGAGGAGCAGGAGGCGTTCTTCGGCCAGTAGGGCGGGGCAGGCAGCTGCCCGCCCCCACACGCACTCCTCCTTGTAAATACGTATTGACAACCAACCACACAATTAACCTATACTCCCACTCCCGGTAGACGCCTAGAGCATGGATTTTTAATGGGGCTGGATTAAAAATTCACCACGCTTTGATCTGAACTAACCACCACCTATCACATATACGACTAGTGTTAACGATCCGCATCTCTTTGCCACGGAAAATAAAGATTGCTCTCTGGCAGGTTGTGTTTAACTTTCGAATTTGGCGCCCCCGTTGCCAGTGCTGCGCAGCGCGGGCCGCTGCAGCGGCATCAGCTGGGCGAGCACCCGCGACAGCGACATGCTGACTAGCCGTGCGCAGACACCATCCCCCTGGCACGTAGGCCGCCGTCGAGTGTCGCTACTGACCGACTCACCCCGTGTGTCGGCAGAGACGATTTGCGGCAGTGGCCTCAAGTTGGGCCCCTAAAAAGCACTGGTATATTTCGGTATTTCTCCGATCCGAGGCAAGGGATTCTCCTCCGGCTCCGTCCGTTTATCTGCTGTCAAAAGGTGCCCGTCTCGAGTCCAGGGGCTCAGCAGGCAACCGCACGAACTTTTCCAACTTTTCCGCCCAACTACGCCAGACAGGGGCAGAGAGCGAGCTTTGGTCCAAAGTCCAACCTGTTGCAGCGATCTTGTCTTGTTCTGTGAACAGTAAACAGCGCAGAAGCCCGCACTGCTTGCGTGGAACCGTTGTCTGCACAGGATGTCTGCACTGCTTAAGATGCACAAAGGTGAGTGCCAGTGGCAGGGATGTCTGCTCTCAGGGCCAAAAGCCCCAAGCCAGAGGCTCTTACATAACCGCCAGCGCGGCGAGCATCTGCAACGCTCAATGGTCCGATCTTATCGCTCCCGACCTCTCCCCCTGACCTCTTCCCCTGATAGCCGTGCGGCTTGTGAGGCCCGCCCTGGTGCGGAGCGCCTCGGAGGCGGCCAAGTACCCCAGGATCACCACCCACTACACGCTAAACCCGCGCGAGAAGGACGCCCGCTGGACGGAGGTGGACATGGAGCGGTGCATTGAGGAGGTGGACCTGGTCATCGTGGGCGGCGGACCGGCGGGCATGTCGGCGGCCATCCGGGCCAAGCAACTGGCCGCGGAGAGGGACCAGGTGAGTGCTGCGGCGACCACGACCGACTGGTAGCACTGAATTTAACTGGCGCCCGGCTTTGCGACAGGAAATCCGCGTCTGCGTGGTGGAGAAGGCCGCCGAGGTGGGCGGACACATACTCTCCGGCGCCGTCATGGATCCCGTCGCCCTCAACGAGCTCATCCCGGACTGGCAGGAGCAGGGCGCCCCCCTGAACACGCCCGTGACCAAGGACACATTCTCCTTCCTGACCGGATCCGGCCGCATCTCCATCCCCATCTTCAAGGGCTGGCCGATGGACAATCACGGCAACTACGTGGTGCGCCTGGGCCACCTGGTCAAGTGGCTGGGCGACCAGGCGGAGGCCTTGGGCGTCGAGATCTACCCGGGCTGTGCCGCCTCCGAGGTGCTCTTCCACGAGGACGGCAGCGTCAAGGGCATCGCCACCAACGACGTGGGTATTGCCAAAAGCGGGGCCCCCAAGGAGACGTTTGCCCGGGGCATGGAGTTGCACGCCAAGACCACCATCTTCGCGGAGGGCTGTCGCGGCCACCTCACCAAGCAGATCATGCAGAAGTTTGGACTCAACGCCGGCAGCGAGCCCCAGGCCTATGGCATCGGCCTCAAGGAGGTCTGGGAGATAGCCCCCGAGAAGCACCAGTAGGTTCGCAGCAAAAACAGAAGCAATTCCTCACTCACCTGCTCTCATGTATCCCTCCCATGCAGACCTGGTTTGGTGGAGCACACGATAGGCTGGCCGCTGGATCGCTTCACCTACGGCGGCTCCTTCCTCTATCACCTGAACGAGCCCACGCCCACCATCGCCGTGGGCTTTGTGGTGGGTCTGAACTACAAGAATCCCTGGCTGAGTCCCTTCCAGGAGTTCCAGCGCTTCAAGACGCACCCCAAGGTGCGCGACGTCTTCGAGGGTGCCACCAGGATCGCCTACGGCGCGAGGGCCATCAACGAGGGCGGCTTCCAGAGCCTGCCCCAGAAGCTGTCCTTCCCCGGCGGCTGTTTGGTCGGCTGCAGCGCCGGCTTCCTGAACGTGCCCCGCATCAAGGGCTCGCACTACGCCATGAAGAGCGGCATGTTGGCGGCGGAGAGCGCCTTAGAGGCGATCAATGCGGATGCCCAGACGACGGCGGGCGTGGAGCCCACCAGCTATGCCGAAAAGTAGGTGAAACACACATCATTCCCTCAGAGGGGCACGTAACTCTCGAGTCTTCTCTGACAGAATCAAGGAATCGTTTGTGTGGAAGGACCTGTATAAGGTGCGAAACGTGCACCCCTCTTTCCACAATCCACTGGGTCTATACGGCGGCCTCGTGCTCAGCGGCTTCTCCATCTTTATGGGCGGCCGTGAGCCGTGGACCCTGAAGCACGGCCCCCAGGACCACGAGTCCCTGCAGCCGGCCCGCTCCTGTCAGCCGATTGTGTATCCAAAGCCCGACGGAAAGATCTCCTTCGACCTTCTCTCCTCGGTGGCGCTCACGGGAACGAATCACGAGGGCGACCAGCCGGCCCACCTGACCCTCAAGGACGACCGCGTGCCCGTGGACCACAACCTGGCCCTGTACGAGGGGCCCGAGCAGCGGTTCTGCCCCGCGGGCGTCTACGAGTACGTGCCGAACGAGGAGGGCGGCAACCTGAAGCTGCAGATCAACGCCCAGAACTGCATCCACTGCAAGACCTGTGATATCAAGGACCCCAAGCAGAACATCAACTGGGTGGTGCCAGAGGGCGGCGGCGGCCCCGCCTACAACGGCATGTAGAGGCATGTCCTTGCACCATGTACCGCAATTGCATTTCGTTAGTCTGTAAAATTTGAGAATGTGAATTATGATTCGGAATTTAAGCTAAAAGCGTCAATAAAATCGTAGAGAAACACCCGAACCGGCGTCAGTTGCCAAAAAGGTTTTATTTAAAATGTTCTACTATCAATTGTTCGGTTTCCTCTTTTGTTTAAAACACCAACTTATTAGGTAACACATTCAAATTTTTGTCAATTTTCAAAACCTTTCATATATATATATGTTCAGTGCACGGATAAAACTTGTTTCTCATTAAATATAGAGCTTCACATGGATGTATAGTATGTATGCTTGTATGCTTGTATAATGTACTATCTTGTTTTTCACCAAAACGGTTGCCAAGTCCTTAGAGTCTAGTGTAGTATGTGAACGCGGTTATTCGACAGACACGCATGCGCAATCTGAGCTTAGTCCTATCCTATTCCTATCTAGGGTCAGTGGCACGACACCGAATCGCAGTACGTCGGTGCGCGGGTTTAACATTTTAACTAGGGTAGTACAATTACTGGGTTGGGCTGGGGGTACGGCTGGGTTACGAACTGATTACGAATTCACACGCCACGGCCCGCTGTTCTAAGTTCTGTGCTCTGTGCGTGAGTGGTCCCTGCGACCGTAGGACGTCTTGAAGACAGTACAGTGCTAATCCTATCAATATACGAGTATGTGGCCCAATCTATGCCGTATAATCATCAGGGGTGAGTGCTCCTAGCCAATTTAAATTTTTGGAGGCTGAAGACTCGACGTCGGCTCGACGCCGTTTGTACATTTCGTGCTGCTTAGTGGAGTTACCTTCTCTGGGAACTGGGAACAGGGAACAGGGAACTGGGGATTGGGGGACGTCGGGGCGAATATTAAATATCATTAGATTTATCTACGCTTACTCGAATAGCACAATTAACACCTGTATTGAAATTTTTCACCATCAAGTTGTCGTTTATCATTATCATTTGCAATTCAGTATTTCCATGCAACACTCAGTTATGTATATCTTCTTGCATTTGTTTTTCATTAAAAAGAGGCACTGTTTTTAAGGCAACACTACACAGTGAAGTTTATACCAGGATCTATGTACACGTTCTCAACGCCGGAGAGGACGAAACGAAAACGGGAAGTTTGGAAAGTCCGAAAATGTTTGGCAAATCAAGTTTAAATGAAAATTAAAAATAAAATCAGGGGTCGGGTCAACACAGGGACCAGGATGTACGCACGTTTGTCGCTCTCAAAGTTTCCCCGGAAGTGCATCCTGGTCGTGTGTCTTGTACAACATTGATGCGGTGCCACAAGTATTCCACAAATATCAACACTCACGATATACATATATAACACATATTTACATAACAATAAGTGTGTATGACCAACAACGAGTTGGACTAACTAAGTGTATTGCGGTACACAGGGTCCGGGTTCTCTCATCCTAAAAGTGCGCTTCAGTTTCCGGTTACTTTATATGGCTACAACATATAGTATGCTGTATGCTGTACGCTGTATGCTGCATGCTGTACTGTATACTGTATACGTGTATATACGGCTAGAAAATATCGTTTACGTGCAGCTCTATCCCTCTATGGCTCTGTCTCTATATCTGGTAGACATACTATACAAGTATAATGTATATTTTCGCAATCCACTTGCTTAAAATACGTAGGTGATCCTTTGTTTTTTTCCTTTCGTTTCTCTTCCCTTGGGTTTGTGTTTTTTTTGTTTTTTTGTTTTTTGTTTTGTAAAGCTTGTTTTGTTCAACGGGGAAACCTGTAGAGTGTAAGTTTGCTGCTTATTGTTTATGTTTGCCGGCCGGCTGCACCTGCACCTNCCCTTGGGTTTGGGTTTGTGTTTTTTTGTTTTGTTTTTTGTTTTGTAAAGCTTGTTTTGTTCGACGGGGAAACCTGTAGAGTGTAAGTTTGCTGCTTATTGTTTATGTTTGCCGGCCGGCTGCACCTGCACCTCCCACTGCAACAAATAATTGCACAGCTGACGGTGCCGCCGTCGCGGATCAGATACAAGTACAAATATATGCGTATAAATATTCTACGGCTGTTGTACAAAGTGCACCAGGTCATATATATATTGGCCAGTGCAAATAGCTGCGGAGCGCATTTACCTCTCCTAGGCAAACACCGAGCCAGTGCCCCCAAAAATGGGCAACTGACATTGACACGCCCTCCTAGTCTGCTAGTCTGCTGGTCTGCCTGAATGCTTAATGCTGCCTGCTTGCCTGCTTGACTGCTTGACTGCCTGTCTGCCTGACTTGCTGCCTAGCTGCCTGTGCAAACATGGGTGGACTGTCTGTCAAAACACGTAAAATGTACAAATAAAGATATACGGGGGCGGGATAACATAAATAAAAATGTAAACGAAAATTTTCTTGAATAATTTTATTTAAATTATATTTTGTTGAGTTGTTGTTGCGATTGCGATTGCTGTTGCTGTTGCTGCTGTTGTTGTTTTACAAACTGCATTTAAATGTAAAAAATACAAAAAACTTAGGCACAATAATTTGAAAGCACTTCAAATTGAATAGAAATCCACTTTAAACGTAAATTACAAGTTATGACTTCGTTTCGCTTAAGAGATGAAGGAGAAGGTCCACGCCACGCCACGCCACGCCACTGCTTGGCTATTAAATAAATCGCTTAAACCGAAACTAAACAGTAATCATAAAGTCATAAAGTGTGTGGGTCTGTGGGTGTGTGGGTGTGTGGGCTGGGGTGGCAAATCATCAGGTCCTATCTATCTAAAAAGAAGCCAAAACAAACCAAAGGCAGGCCGAAAGAAATGATTACTGATTAAATTGCACAAACCAGAGGATCTAATTAAAAAACACTGAGTACGTCTTGCGTGTTTGCTGCTCGCTTCCTCATCGAATTTCTCAACACTATAGTATTTCAAAGTATGACTTGCTTGCGTTACGTATCTCGTAATTGGGCTACAAACTAGGCGTTAAAACTTATCGTGCTAAAATCAAATATTTACAGCATAAGAGCTCGATCCTCACTGTTCTCACTGTTTTTTTGTCTGCAGCACACGCCCTAAGATTAGCATTAACATTAACATTAGCTTTATCTGTATCTGTATCTGTAGCTTTATCTTTAACTTTAACTTTAGCTTTAACCATACGTTTTAACTTGTAATTGTAATTTGTATTTGTAATTTGTAACTAAACTAAATCAGCTCAACACTCTTAAACAACTTCTTCCGGCTTCCGGCTTTCGGCTTCCGGCTCCTGCGCCTGGGCTTTTCCTTCTGCCCGTTCCTTTTCGAGCGCCAGGCAAATCCTGTTCGCTAGCGTTTATAATTTAAAATTATAACTATTACCATAGGCGTAATACCTAATTAGGTTACAATAACTATAGATATGACACTGTCACTGTTTTTTAGTGTTTCTCCTCTAGCCTAAACCGAAAACAAAACCAAACTCCGCTCGTTCCAGCGTTCGAAACTATTGCACTGGTCTGCAAACGGTTGCTGTTTCTACTCCGGCAACTGTTGCCGCTGCTGCTGCTGCTGTTGCTGCTGTTGCTGCTACTGCTGCTGCTACGGAGGTTGCTGCGGGCCGTAGGCCACGGCCAGTTGCTGGCCAAAACAATCGTAGTCGGCCATGTTGTAGGATGAGCTACGCACGACCATCTCCTTGCGCGGTGGCGGCGGCATCATCACCAGGTCCTCGTCTGCTGCCTTCTTGTTGCTGCCGTTGCTGCTGTTGCCGCTGTTGCCGCTGCTACTGCTGCTGCTGTTGCTGTTGCTGGTGCCGGTGTGGTTGTTGTGATGTTGCTTGTAGGGGCTGCTACCGGCAGCTCGTGCCGGCTATGTGCCCCATCCGCCCGATATTCTCGGCCGTTTGTGGTTCGGGGCATCGTAGTCGCCCAGCTGCTGCTGCTGGTGTTGCTGCTGCTGCTGTTGCTGCTGCTGCACGGCGACGGCTGCCAGGCGCACGTCCTGCTCGCTGCTGGGCGCACCTGCGTTCAAGATAATGAAGTCTGTTAAAACATTAGTTCGATCTGTCCATCGGTCGCATGTGTATGACAAAGGCAGGCGGGCGGGCGGTCAGCTGGCGTGGGCGTGCCCAGACACAAGGACATTCAGCGTCTGGCCCAGACAATTTTGTTAAGTTTTGTTAAGATGGTGAGTTGTGGGTGGTGATAGTTGGTAAATGGTGAGTGGTGAATGGTGAGTGGTGGTGGATGTTGGATAGCGAGCGGTTACCACTTTGACTTGATTTAGCAAACGTAACATTGTTATTTTCACACTTGAGTCACTGCGAGTCTCAGAACGCCAAATACTCGCTTTTGGAAACAGTTTTCAGTTTTTCACTTGGTAAAGTCATGCAACCGCACTTGCAAGTGTGTAAGTGGCAACCGAGGTGTTTAGTGGTCGTCGAGGGTTAGCAGGAAGTCGCAACTTTTGTGGGTTAGTGGAGGGAAATCAAAACATAAGCAAACAAACAAAGGCAAGCAAATTTCGACTTTCGACGGAATCTAATTCGCAATCCGAGGAAAGGCCCCGAAAACACAAAACTGTGCCAAATCAGACGTCACAAACCCCGCTGGCAGACTTTCAAGAATTTTGATATACGAGTAGTATGTATATGTACAGGTGTATCTTTTGGAGGTATCTTTTTTGGAGAAATGTATGCGCACTGGTTGGTATTTGTATGCGAGTGTGTGTTTGTGTTCGTGTTCGTGGGTGTGTGAATGTATTGATGTTTTTTTTTTGGCCAATTTACCGGCAAAGTTCCATCTAGGATTATGTCCCATTAGCGCGCGGTACGTATATCCTTCATACTTATCATGCCCTACAAATTGTTGTGGTTGTCGGTTGTGGTTAATGCAAAAAGAAGACAATCGGATTATATAGTAACAATATTAGATGGGGGCACAGGTAGCAAGAGTCTTAGGGAGAGTCGAACGAAAAACGAAAAGCACAGAACGGCTACAGCTCCAGCGGCCCACGCGTCGGATACGTAATGCGTGCATGGCGCAGCACATTACGTATTCGCCACGTTGGTCCCATTGACTTTAAACAGAATTTGAGAGGCAGCGGTTAGAGCGCTAGCAACATGCCGCAACATTGGCCTTAGGGCCTTTTTTTGAACAAACGCAGAACAAATTAGTAAAAAAAAAAAAGAAAACGCCGGCAATTTCAAGCGGATATCCTTCGAAGGACGAGAAGAAATACGAGAAGAGAGCACAAAGGAAGAGACAGAACGGGCGGGCGTGCAACGAAAGAGTGACACCTACCTGGAGTGGGCGTGATGTGGCCCGTGGATGAGGGCCTCGAGTTGGGCATCACCAGGTGCTGCTGCTGCGCGTGGCTCAGCACACTCAGGTTGGTGGCCTGCTCCACGCTGCCATTGCTGCCTCCTCCGCCGGATGCACCTCCTCCACCGCCTCCGCCTCCGCCGCCGCCGCCGGGACCACCGCCCCCGGCCAGGACGCTGACATTGCTCAAGTGCGTGATGACGTTGGCG
>JAJJHQ010001432.1:0-37031 GCA_021223825.1 Drosophila ironensis
GCAAGGGCCTACAAGTGGTAATAAAGGGAATCGAACCCGATGTTACCGCCGCGGAAACAATAACCGCCCTTAAAGAAAAGGGCTTCGCCGCCAAGAATGCTATTAACATCTTAAATAAAAACAGAAAGCCAAAACCCCTCTTCAAGGTCGAGCTCGAGCCAGAAAGAAAGTTGCTGAAGTAGAACGAAGTCCACCCGATTTACAAGCTGCAATATCTCTTGCATCGGAGAATCACTGTTGAAGAGCCACATAAACGCAACGGACCAGTGAAATGCACTAACTGCCAAGAGTATGGACACACTAGGTGATACTGCACCCTCCGGGCTGTATGTGTAGTCTGCGGCGACGCCCACAACTCCGCTCACTGCACTACAAACAAGGACAGTACCGTGAAGAAATGTGGAAACTGCGGAGGAAACCATACGGAAAATTATAGAGGCTGTGTGGTGCACAAGGATCTGAAGAGTCGTATGCGAAAAGCGACCGCAACGCGCAATCAAAGAATTGTCACACGAAAACCATATTGACGTTATGCTACTGGTGGAAACGCATCTAACAAGCAAATACAACTTTCAAATAAGAGGCTATACAATATACCGCACAGATCATCCGGATGGAAAAGCCCACGGCGGAACCGGAGTTCTAATCAGAGAACGCATCAAACACCATTTTCACAAAAGGTTTGCAACAAACTTCTTGCAGTCTACATCGATACAAATTCAGTCAAGTAACGGAAGCCTTTCAATCGCTGCCGTTTACTGCCCTCTTCGCTTCTCCACCTCAGAAGGACAATTTATGGACTTTATGGACAATTTATGGACAATTCACTTGGCGATCGTTTTATAGCCGCAGGAGACTACAATTCCAAACATACGCACTGGGGATCACGTCTAGTGACTCCCAAAGGAAGGCAATTGTACAATGCAATTATAAATGTGGGAAATAAACTGGACTATGTTTCCCCTAGAAGTCCCACATACTGGTCAACAGACCCAAGCTCCCAGACCTTATTGACTTTGCGGTGACAAAAAACATACCTCGCAAACTAATAAGTGCTAGAGCAATCTCGGACTTATCATCGGACCACTCGCCTGTGCTCCTAACGCTCCTTCAAAGCCCAGAAATAACCGAACGCCCCTTCAGTCTGACGTCACTATGAACGAACTGGCTAAAATACAAGAAGTACGTGAGTGCCCACATAGATCTCGCCCCGGAGCTCAACATGGAATCGGGCATTGACTACACTACGAGCGCCCTGGAAGAAGTACTCGTGGCGGCAGCTAAAATCTCTACTCCTCAAGGGAAGGAAGCAGACCGAAACAAATCAGCAAATAGAACAGCTCGTGCGAGAAAAGAGGCGCACGCGTCGTGATTGGCAAAAAAGCAAATCACCAGCTTCAAAGCAACGCCTTAAGGAAGCAACCAGATTACTCGACGAGGCACTGCACCAACAGGAAGAAAATGCACAGCTGAGGTACATCCAGAATCTTGTGGAAGGCCCACCAAAATCTAAGCGCCCCAATTGAAACAACCACCCCGATAAGAAACTCTTCGGGACGCTCGGCTCGCAGCGACAAAGACAGAGCTGAAATATTCGCTACACATCTCCAAAGTGTCTTCCAACCAAACCCTGCCTCGAATTCATTCGTCATCCCACTAATTCAGCCAGAAGCTACCCCTCTGCCAACTACACCTTCTTTCCGGCCGAACGAAATTGAAAAAGTCATAAGAGGGCTAAAACCAAAAAAGGTTCCCGGCGGTGACCAACTGACGCCAAAGATGTTGATTGAACTACCAAAATGCGCTATAGATGTCGTCTGTAAACTATTTAATGGGATCATTAATCTCAGCTATTTCCCAAAAAAATGGAAGTAATCCATCATCATAATGATACCGAAACCTGGAAAAGATCACACAATTCCGACATCGTATAGACCAATAAGCCTTCTATCTTGTTTGTCTAAATTGTTTGAAAAATGCTTGCTAACTCGCATAACACCTTATCTGGAAACTTTCAATATTATCCCAACACACCAATTTGGTTTCCGAAAAAACCACGGAACCATTGAGCAAGTGAACCGATTAACATCCGAAATACGCTCAGCCTTTGAACAGCGAGAATACTGTAGCGCTATTTTTCTCGACGTATCTCAAGCTTTCGACCGAGTTTGGGTTAAGGGACTCATGCACAAAATTAAAACGTATTTGCCAACATACACCCACAAGCTACTGGAATCATACCTCTACAATAGGGTATTCTCAGTGAGATGCAACGCAGCTACTACGGGTGACTACATCATCGAAGCTGGAGTTCCGCAAGGAAGCGCACTCGGCCCTTGTCTATATGTTTTGTATACTGCGGATATTCCTACGAACGAACAACTAACAACGTCAACGTTCGCCGACGACACCGCTATCCTCAGTCGCTCCAAATGCCCAACCCAAGCATCAAATCAACTCGCTAATCATCTCACAGCAGTGGAAAGGTGGCTGGCCGACTGGCGCATTAAAATAAACGAACAAAAGTTTAAACATGTAACGTTTACTCTTAATAGACAAACATGCCCACCGCTTTCACTAAACGGTATGCAGATCCCGCAAGCTAACGAAGTAACGTACCTAGGCGTCCACCTTGATAGACGACTAACCTGGCGTAAGCACATCGAATGCAAGAAGATGCACCTAAAACTAAAAGCTAGAAGCTTCCACTGGATCATAAACTCACGATCACCACTGTGCCTGGACTACAAGTTACTACTCTACAACTCAGTCCTCAAGCCTATCTGGACGTACGGCTCCCAGCTGTGGGGGAATGCGAGTAGCAGCAACATAGACATCATACAGCGCGCATAATCAAAAATCCTGAGAAATATCACGGGGGCACCTTGGTATGTTCGCAACGAAAACATCCACCGGGATCTTGGCATCCTCGCAGTGAAAGACTGTAGCGTGCACCTTCTCTAAAGAAGAGTCGAGTAGGTAGGCTAATGCTTCGACCCGTGACTGTAGAATTCGGCAGATGGGAACAGACTTGCAGCGGCCTATGCAATGCACATTGCATGCAAAGGAGGTAGAATATCATGCGATTCCTCCGTTAGCTGACAGAGCTTTTGTTATCTCTTGGGTGGGCTGCACTAATTCACGCGCGTAGCCAATCATTAAATTTTGGCCTCTTGCGAGCATAGACGTGCAATTGTTACTCGTGAAAAAAGTGAGATTACCAAAGACACGTGGTGAAAATCGGAACAAAAATCGGAGTGAATTCATTGATGTGCATGCAGGCAATTCGGCTGGGAATACCTCTGGAGTGCAATTAGTGGTGGAGTGAATTCATAAGGTGAGGGAATAATTTGATATGGCGAATGCCATTTGACCTATCCCCTGTTAGCCTGTTAGGTGGAATTCTGACCCGAAAGACCTCCCGGGCGGAGTCAGATAGACCCTCCGGGCGGAATTGGCCTCGGTTCACGACGACCTGCAGATCGGCGATAGCGTGGATTAACCCGCATAGGACGGAGAACGAGGATCCGCAGCAAGCAGGGACAGCTGGTGCCGCCGCCTCTCGGATGATTTTTTTTTGTTCTTTCTTTTGCGTTGAGCGAGCGAAAGTGAAAGTTTTTTTTTTTTATAGCAGGGTACATATTTATTTAAAACTGTCCTTTGCGGACAACCATTAAATGTTCTAACTTCAACTTCACCAATAATTAGAAAACATTTTTTTTTTTTTTTTTTTTGACATTGAGAGATTTATTTAAAATCTGTCCTAAGTGGACAATAATTAAATGATTAGAAAACATGTGGGACAAGTGATACCAAGTGATACAGACTATGTTATAAATTAGATGCGAGGTCTAATGGGTGCCTCCTTTTCAATCTTCTGGGCTGATCCCTGCTGTCAAGCAAGGCGATGGCCGCCCGGTTTGGGTGGTCGTGGAGTCTCTGCTTGTAGCGCACACTGCTCTTCTTGATTTCATCGCTCACCCATGGGAACTTTATGACTTTGTGGATGGTGTTGTTGTCATGGAAAGGGTGGGCCCCAGTGGCGATCCTCAGGGCTCTGTTTTCAAATGTTTGAATAATTCGCACATTCGATGACTTCGCAGTGCCCCAGAGTTGGATGCCATATGTCCAGATTGGACGTATTATGGCCTTATAAACGAGGAGCTTCGAGGACGTTCGGAGCTTCGATTTTTTCCCCATGAGCCAGTAGAAGGAACGAAGTCTTTCCAAGGAAAGTGAAAGTGTGCGCAAACTCTCGTGTCTCAGATTTAAGTGTTCTTTTGCTGAACTTCCAAGGCTATCTGAGCCAACTAATGTAATTCAAAATTAGAAGTATTAGTCATGGTATACTCCTTCTAGGTTAAGTCACACATTTCCCGTTTGTATAGTTCATAAGTGTAAACTCTCAAGAAACATGAAATAATATAGAATAGGAGCGTAGCTTTAAGAAACATGAAGTAAATAGGATAGGAGCTTAGGTGTAAGAATAGGCCATAAGAATAGTTTATAACGCGAATTAGTTAGAGAGTTTCCCATTCTCATGCATATGCATGTAGTTTAAGCCAACAGCGCCTCACCTCATCTCTTCATCTTGGGCCCAACGATGGATGCAGAAAAGCAGAGTGAGTAGTAACTAAAGTAATGAAAACAGAAATGAATGGGAAAATCGCGACAGGTTATCAACTAGTTTTTAATTGATCAGTTAAGATCACTGTTTTTGCTTAAGATTATCTGTCACATTTGCATATACTTGATTATAACGATATGAACCTCAGATAGATATTTTCTTGTCTCTAAAGCACCTCGGCTCTGATCATGGCTAAAAGATGGGTAGACCGCCTCATTTTGGGGTAATCTACATTGTAGGGAGGGTCCAGAGAAGGACCACAACACCCAGTCCTTCCAGTGGCAGGGCAGTAGGACCACCCACCCAAGGATCGGCCTCCTCCTAATCCTCTTCCTTTCCAACTTCCTCCCCAACTCCCTTCCCAACTCCCTCGGCTCTGTCTACGACTGATAATTAGTAATGAGCCCGGTCTCGAATGCCGTGCCCACACCCACGCCCCTTTCGACTGAGCTAAGCGGACCCCCAAGTAGACAGAGGGGGCGCGGCAGAGACCACCCGTGTTAGGGACAGATCACTGTACCCTAACTGTAGAAGCACACGGTACGTTCGTTACAAGACGAAATCCAGAAGCAAAAAGAGTCCAACAAAGAAAAGCTGTCTTCGCACTCAAATTTCCTCGCTCGGGAATTGACTCGGGTATCCAACGGATCCCGCCTGCGACGCAACGACCTCCCAACCCAGCAATCGATTTTTAGGGCCGTCTAATTCTGTACCAGTCAACATGACTGTTAGTTAAGTTAAAAATATAAGATTTTATATACCTCTTGTTAGTCTCGGAAAGAGAAGATTCAGGAAATAAAAGCAAAGATTAAAAAAACAAAAAAAATTAAATTAAAAAATAGATTTATTTAAATTGCAACAAAAATGTGACTTTCTTTTAACTAGGTAGTATATATGTATGTATATACTCGTATATTCCAGATCAGCATTAAAAGCCGTGTCGAAGTAGCCATGTATGTGTCCGTAGCAGCAAGGCCTTCGGCTTTTAAAGTTAATGATATTTAAGTCTATTAGTTTAATTACATATTGTTCGTTGTATTTAGGCTACTTAGTTGGTAAGTTTTATTTATGTACATTTTGGGTATTTTTAAATTTTGTGGTATAGGTTAGAAGTTTTTAAGAAAGTTAAGATTTTTATTAAATTATCAGGGTTGAGATCGTTAAGGAGATTTAATGGGTTTGTATTTTTAAAGATAGATAGTTTAGTAGGGAGGAGTGATGTGCATGAATTTAATAGGTGGTGTATGGTATTGTCGCCTTGGCAGAAGGGGCAGGGTGAGGTTTGGCTTTGAATAAAGTAGTGCTCGTGTGTAAGTTTTGTGTGGCCTTGTCTAAGGCGTGTTATTTTAATTTGATCGAGTCTGCTCGAATTGTGATGGAAGGATCTGCAATAATTTTCGATATTTGAATTGTGTTTGTTAATGTTTTTGTACCATTGATTGCAGTGTTCTATGTTTAATTTATTTCTTGTTAGGAATTCTAGTTTTAAGTGTCTGTTTATGTCTGTTAAATTAATGTTTGGGGTGTAAATAAGGGGCATGTTGCGTGTCGATTTTGCTGTTTGGTCGGCTAGCTCGTTGCCTGCTATGCCTACATGGCCGGGAATCCACAATATTTTAATTTTTGGGGCTAGTTTTGTGAGAAGTGATCTAATTATGCTGGGGTAAAAATTGTTGTTGTTTGTGTTTCTTATGGCGTCAATTGCTGAGAGAGAGTCAGAGCAGATCATGAACTTTCCCCTTGTGATTTTGACTTGGTCTTGGTTTTTGTTATTTCTGAAATTTATTATTAGGAATTTCTCTGTGTAAAGATATTACGTTTGAGAGTTTGTTGTATGCGATGAGAAATATTATTACCGATATAGGTGATCCTTGTGATACCGTGATACCGTTGGATAATGGGAGTGAATTTGACATGTGCGCACCGACTCTGACAATTATTTTACGTTTGAGCATGAAATTTTTTACATAATTGATTATTTTAGGGTCTGTTTTCCATTCCTGGAGTTGATCAATTATGGTGTGCACACCTACTCGATCAATGGCTCTTAAAAAGTCAAGAGTGACGATGGAGGTGTGCCTCTTCGACTTCGTTATGAGATGGTCTACATATAGGAGACTATCCGAAGTTGATTTCCCTTTTTTGAAGCCGAATTGGTTTGTATTTAAAAGTTTGTTGTGGGTCACAAACCACCATAGTCTTTTCGCTATGATTTTGTCAAGTGTTTTTGCTAGACAGCAATTGAGGGAAATGGGTCTGTACGAAGAGATGTTTGTTTTGTCAGTTTTTGGTTTAACTATCGATATGACTAAGCTTATTTTGTAGGCTTGAGGTATGTGGATGTCGAAAATTTGGTTAAAGAGGTTTTTAAGTCTGTTTTTATACCATGTACCTTATGGTACAAGTGGTATATTAACTTTGTGCAAATGTATGTAACAGGCAGAAGGAGACATATCCGACCCCATAAAGTGTATATATTCTTGATCAGCGTCAACAGCCGAGTCGATATAGCCATGTCCGTCTGTCCGTCCGTCCGTCCGTCTGTCCGTCTGTATGTATGAACACATCGTTCTCGGAGATGGTAAGAGATAGACGTGTAATTCTTTTTGCTTTTGATGTGTTATTGTTGCAGGCAGATCAAGTTTATTTCAAATTTTTGCCACGCCCTTTTCCGCCTTCGTTATTTGCATAAAACTGTATTTGAATTTTCAACACGTACGTGCAAAATTACGTACGGATCGGACAATAAATATAGAAGATATGGCCAATTAAAGTTTTACCCACCCCTTCCCTAGGCAACGGCATGCCGCACACAAACGAAAATTTGGTGAATTATTTGAAAAAAAAAATAAAATCAAAGAAATGGTTCATAAGAAAAGAGGTACATGGTATTTCGTTGTCGAGAAATCTCGACTACAGCGTTCCTACTTGTTTTCAGTCCAATAAGTCCACTGATCGTCAAACACGTACGTAAATATAGAAGATATAGCCAATTAAAGTTTTACCCACCCCTTCCCTAGGCAACGGCATGCCGCACACGCTGGGGCGACGTCATTCGTCTCTTCTTTGACTTCAACTCGTTCGCATGTGTATACATGCAGTAGCGTGTGTATGTGTGCACCTGCTGATTTTTTGGATGACAACAAACGAAAATTTGGTGAATTATTTGAAAAAAAAAATAAAATCAAAGAAATGATTCATAAAGAAAAGAGGTACATGGTATTTCGGTGTCGAGAAATCTCGACTACAGCGTTATTACTTGTTTGTGGGAAACGAGGTGTTGCGTATCATTTCGTAAGAAATTCTGTTTAATCCTGGAGTGGATCCTTTAAGTTTTCGTAATGCGGACATTAATTCAAGGTGAGTTATGTTTCCCTTAATAGTTTTGGCTGTTGGGGTAGGTGTATAATTGGTTGTGTTGATTTTATATTTGTTGTTTCGGAATTCGTCTGAGAAGATTAGGTCGCTTGAGAGCTTTGAGTAGTGCTGTGAGAAGGAATTGGCTATTTCGAGTGTATCTGTTGTTGTTGTGTTGTTTCTGGCATTATGTATGGCGCGAATATGTTTGCTTGGGTTGAGACCGCAGAGGCGCCTTATGTTGCTCCATATTTTAGATTTTTTTTTTTTTTTTTTATTAATTTTGCTTTTATTTCTTGGATCTTCTCTTTCAGAGACTAACAAGAGGTATATAAAATCTTAAATTTCTAACTTAACTAACAGTCATGCTGACTGGTACAGAGTTAGACGGCCCTAATAATCGATTGCCGGGTTGGAAGGTCGTTGCGTCGCAGGCGGGATCCGCTGGAAACCCGAGTCAATCCCCGAGCGAGAGGGTTTGGGTGCGAAGACAGCTTTTCTTTGTAGGACTCTTTTTGCTTTTGGATTTCATCTTTCACTGCGAGGATGCCAAGATCCCGGTGGATGTTTTCGTTGTGAACATACCAAGGTGCCCCAGTGATAGTTCTCAGGATTTTTGATTGTGCGCGCTGTATGATGTCTATGTTGCTGCTACTCGCGTTCCCCCACAGCTGGGAGCCGTACGTCCAGATAGGCTTGAGGACTGAGTTGTAGAGTAGTAACTTGTAGTCCAGGCACAGTGGTGATCGTGAGTTTATGATCCAGTGGAGGCTTCTAGCTTTTAGTTTTAGGTGCATCTTCTTGCATTCGATGTGCTTACGCCAGGTTAGTCGTCTATCAAGGTGGACGCCTAGGTACGTTACTTCGTTAGCTTGCGGGATCTGCATACCGTTTCGTGAAAGCGGTGGGCATTTTTGTCTATTAAGAGTAAACGTTACATGTTTACACGTTACATGTTTACACCATATTTTAGATGAAGGAGTTTCTGGTTGTATGGTGGATGTAAAGGAGCTGGAAGCTTCGCTTTCACTTTTTATACCATGTACCTTAAGGTACAAATGGTATATTAACTTTGTGCAAATGTATGTAACAGCCAGAAGGAGACATCTCCGACCCCATAAAGTATATATATTCTTGATCAGCATCAACAGCCGAGTCGATATAGCCATGTCCGTCTGTCCGTCTGTCCGTCTGTCTGTATGTATGAACACCTCGTTCTCAGAGATGGTAAGAGCTAGAGGTCTAGTTCTTTTTGCTTTTGGTGTGTTATTATTGCAGGCAGATCAAGTTTATTTCAAATTTTTGCCACGCCCCTTTCCGCCTTCGTAATTTGCATAAAACTGATTGTTCCTCGACACATTTGCCTATAACTTGGACAAAATAAGAGTTAGAGACCTATTTCTTTTTGCATTATGTTTGTTTAGCTATAACGCAGATAATGGTATTATTGGATTTTTGCCACGCCCCTTTCCGCCTTCGTAATTTGCATAAAACTAAATGTTCCTCGACACATTTGCCTATAACTTGGACAAAATAAGAGTTAGAGACCTATTTCTTTTTGCAACATGTCCGTTTAAGTATGGCGCAGATAATGTCATTCTTGGATTTTTGCCACGCCCCTTTCCGCCCTCGTATTTGCAAAAAAATCGATATCTTCGAAATGGTGAAAGCTAGAGGCATAATTTTCAGTCCAATAAGTCCACTGATCGTCAAACACGTACGTGCAAAATTACGTACGGATCGGACAATAAATATAGAAGATATGGCCAATTAAAGTTTTACCCACCCCTTCCCTAGGCAACGGCATGCCGCACACAAAAAATAAAATCAAAGAAATGGTTCATAAAGAAAAGAGGTACATGGTATCTCGTTGTCGAGAAATCTCGACTACAGCGTTCCTACTTGTTTTAATTTCGAACTTGTACTTGGCGTTTAAGCGTCTGTAGTTTATAACATTTGTTAGGTTGATGTTGCGATTAAGTGCTTTCCAAGCTAATTGTTTTTCTTTTTTTAACTGTGCCAGTTTTTTGTTCTCCAGGGAACCTTGTAGGGCTTTGTATTTACTGAGGTTTGGGGGATGCCAATGTTTGCGCTATGTAATATAATTTTGTTAAGTTGTGCGGCTTCTTTGTTGACGTTTAGTGAAGTGGGGAATATTTCGTTATTTTTGTGTGTGAGAGTTTCGTATTGCTTTTTAATATAAAAAATGGTTTTAAAAATTAGCTTATCGTGTTTGGAGGGAATAGAGTGATAACTATCGGAAAGTGGTCACTGCCGTGGAGATCATTAAATATTTCCCACTTGGCGTGTGGGGCAAGTGTTGCTGAGCAAAGTGAAAGGTCGATATGCGTGTATGTGTTGTGTGTTGAGAAATGTGTGGGGGATTTGTCATTTAGTAAGGTTAGCTGTGTGTTGTCAATAAATTGTTGTATTTTTTTTCCTCGAGAATTAGTTTTCGGGGAACCCCAGGCAGGATGCCATCCGTTGAAGTCTCCTAGAATTAGTGATGGTGTTTGGTTATTGTACAAAGTGTCTTCAAGAATTTGGCTTGCGACGGTTTGGTTTGGGGCAATGTATGTTGTCTTTATGTGCATGTTCTTCTTGGATTTTATATTTATTGCTAGAGCTTCAAGGTCGTTTGGAATGCTTACTGTGGAATATTGAATTGCCTTGTGTACTAATAGGGCTACGCCGCCAAATCTATTGGTGGCTATGCTTGTTAGTAGTGTGTAATTTGTTGGATTTGGTATATTGTTAGTGTAGTGTATGTGAGTTTCCTGAAGTGTGATGATATGCGGGGAGTATTTTTATACCATGTACCTTAAGGTACAAATGATATATTAAGTTTGTGCAAAGTATGTAACAGGGAGAAGGAAACGTTTCCGACCCTATAAAGTATATATATTCTTGATCAGCATCAACAGCCGAGTCGATCTAGCCATGTCCGTCTGTCCGTCCGTCTGTCCGTCTGTCTGTCTGTCCGTCTGTATGTATGAACACGTCGTTCTCGGAGATGGTAAAAGCTAGAGGTGTAATTCTTTTTGCTTTAGGTCCGTTATATGTGTACGCAGGTCGAGTTTATTTCAAATTTTTGCCACGCCCCTTTCCGCCTTCGTAATTTGCATAAAACTGTATTTTCTTCGATAACTTTGGCAAAATAAGAGCTAGAGACCTGTTTTTTTTTGCATTAAGACCGTTTTACTATTATGCAGATAATGTCATTCTTGGATTTTTGCCACGCCCCTTTCCGCCCTCGTATTCGCAAGAAAAGTTATATCTCCAAAATGGTAAAAGCTAAAGACTTAATTTTAAGTCCGCTAAATTCACTGGTCGTCAAACACGTGCATGCAAAATTACGTTCAGATCGGACAATAAATATAGAAGATATGACCAATTAAAGTTTTACCCACCCCTTGTCACGGCAACGGCAAGAGAGGTACATGGTATCTCGTTGTCGAGGAATCTCGACTACAGCGTTTCTACTTGTTAGGAGATTTGGTTTTTGATTTAGATGGCTTGAAGTTAGTACACAGAAGGTTTGACTTAACTTTAGAGAAAATTTTTAGTTTGAGGTCCTTTGTGAGTTGAGATCCGTATGAGGTTGATATTCTGGTGGGGTTCATGTTTTCCGTTTCCATGGCTTCGGTGTCGTCCTGGTCGTGATGGCTGTGGGTTTGGAGAATTTTTTCCGGTGCCGGTTTTGATTTGATTGAAGTAGATGAGGTTGAAGGTGTGTTTGTTTGGTTGTGATCGCAGGATGTGTATGTGTTTTGTCCGTTTAAAGATGTTGATGTGAGCGTATTTGGAGATCGGGTTCTTATTGTGGTTGTGGTGTTTGTTAGTGTGTTTGCATAAAAGTTTCTTGTTTTGTATCCGTGTCGCTCAAAATATATACCCAGAGCAGTTCTATGATCGACTTTTTCAGTGGTTTTTATGGCAGTGAGTTTTTGTTGTTTGAGGAATGTGGGGCATTTGCGGTCCAAAGGGCTGTGTTGGGGGTCAATTTCAGGGTTTACACATTTTTTGACGTTTTTGCAGAATTTTTCTTCGCTGGTGTGTTTTTCATCTGCGCAGTTTAAGCATTTTTCGGTGCTATTGCATATGGGTGTAGGGTGTCCGAAGCGGAGGCACTTTCTACAACGCAGTGGGAGAGGGATGTAGTTGCGTACGCGAACAGTTTCATGGCCGACTCGCAGTATTTCAGGGAGCTGATGGGTTGCAAATGTAATTATTATGAGTCCGGTTTCTGTTAGGTTGTTGTTGTTGTTGTTGCTGGTGTTGCTGTAGTTGTTGGTGTTGGTATTATTGTTGGTGTTTTGTCTCTTCATTATTTTTTGACTTCAATATCTTTCTGTAGCTTAAGTTTTCGGAGGATTGTTTCTTTGTCTATGTATCTAAGGTCATTACAGTAGATAACGCCTTTTGAAAAGTTAAGTGTCTTATGTTCGGTAGCTGTTATATCCATATCTGCGATTTTGGTAAGTTTTAGAAGTTTTGTGTGTTGTTTTTTGTTTTTATTAAAAGTCCGCCGTCTCTGGTTTTTTTTCACGGAAGCAACTCTTCCTTCGCAGGCAAAGTCCACAGATTTCTCGATGATGAAGGGTAAAACGGTTTTAAATGAGGATTCATTTTTACTTTTAATAACGATGAATTTGGGTTCTCCTAGTTGATACGATCTCGTAGTGTATTTAGCTATGTCTGGTGGCTCGTGCATGGTTGCTTGTAAAGGGCTTGAGGAAGAGTGGTAAGAAATGGTGTGTTTTTTGTTGTTGTCTTTTTTGTTTTGTTTTGTGCTTAATATTTGTTTTTAAACTTTTGCTGATAAGCTCAATGGGTTTTCGCGAACGCGGGATCGATGTTGTTCTAATACGACTTGTCTCTTCGGAGGTTGAAGTGGTACTGCCGTATGAATACTTACATCTCGGATATTATACTATAATATTGCAAACACAGAAAAAACCAAATTATTTATTTTGATTTGTTTTTTTTTTTTTTTTTTTTCTCACTTCAATTGAGTTTATTTAATATCTGCGCTGATGTGGGCAATAATTAAGTTACATGACAGACTTTGACAGGGGATATGGTTACATACATTAGCGGGGGATCATTACAGTATTCACATGGCAGTAAGGAAAGGGAGATCGAGTGGGTGGGCCCTCTGGAGGCGTCTTGACGTGGTGCTGTTGTCCAGGAGGTTGATGGCCAGGGTGTTGGAGTGGTTTGACAGCCTATCGGAGTATCGCGTACTCCTTTTTACGATTTCCTTGTGGACCCAAGGGATGTTGAGTTGCTTGTGGATGGTGGCGTTGTCGTGGTATGGATGCGCCTTGGCGATGATGTGGAGAGTTTTGCTTTGGCATCTTTGGATGATCGCACGGTTGGATTTGCTGGTCGTGCCCCACAACTGGATGCCATAAGTCCATATGGGCTTAATAATGGCTTTGTAGACTAGCAGCTTCGTTTGGAGCCTCAGCTTGGATCTGCCGCCGATGAGCCAGTAATACTGTTTGACTCTATCGCTGATAAGCTTCCTTTTTCGCTCTAGGTGTTTTTTCCATGTGAGTCTTCTGTCGAGTGTCATTCCCAGATATTTGGGAGTCGCTTCGTATGGAATGGTTGAGCCATTGAGGCTGACAAGCGGACAGTTACCTGGACGTAAGCTAAACGTTGTCTGGGTGGATTTTTCGGCATTGACAACTATGTTCCATCTCCGTAGCCAGGCCTCCAGAGTATTCAGTTGTCCCTGGATGGACTCTGATGCGTCCCGTCGGCTGCTGCTGGAAGCCAGGAAAGCAGTGTCGTCGGCATAGGTTGCCACGAGTAGGCTTTCGTCATAAACGATTGGCATGTCTGCGGTAAACAGGGTATAGAGTATGGGACCCAGAACGCTTCCCTGCGGTACTCCAGCTCGAACATCCCTTGGTGACGATAGAGTTGTGCCGCATCTGACATGGTACGTTCTTCCCTCAATGTACGACTTGATGAAGTCAAAATGGGCAGTCGGGAGGGACGCTTTCACCTTATAAAGCAGGCCTGGGTGCCAGACTCTGTCGAATGCCTGCTTAACGTCTAGCATGACAGCGCAGCAGTAAAGTTTTCTCTCGAACGCTTCGAGTATTTTGGCTACAAGTCGATGACATTGCTCTGGCGTACCATGCAGTCGCCTGAAGCCAAACTGGTGATCCGGGATCAAACCAGCCTCGTCCAGCACTGGCAACACTCTACGCAAAAATACTTTTTCAAGTATTTTGGAGAGGACCGCCAGTAGACTAATCGGACGATAGGAGGCGAGATTGGCTTCAGGTTTTCCAGGCTTGAGTATGAGGATAACCTCAGCGCGTTTCCATGGGGTGGGAAAATGTCCTATCTGGAAGCACCTGTTGCATATATTGGCTAGGGTTTGAATGCAAGGGCGAGGTAGAAGTTTGACGGCCAATGCGTCGATACCGTCAGCTCCAGGTGATTTGCTGGCCTTGAGCGCGGAGATCTCCTCTTCCATTTCTTCTACAGTGGTCGGCGCGATTGATGAGGTGCTGTGGCTGGGCTGTTCGACAAATGCAAGAGTTGCCTCGTGTTCCTCCTGAGTGCATGTAGTGAAGGGCGTAAATGCGGCATGCAGGTGCTCCGCGAAGGCTTCAGCTCGTTCCTCGTCAGTACGACACCAACCGCCATTAGCCATTTGTATGGGAGCTGTTCTTTTAATAGGCCTCCTGATATGTCTGGTGACTTGCCAGAGGTTATGCTGTGGATCGCCTGGCTCGACATTGCTGAGAAATTCTTCAAATGCACTCTTTCGAAGATTGTGTAGCAGCTCCTTCACCTGCTTGCAGACCCTGTTTATTTCTCAACAGGGTCTGCAAGCAGGTGAAGGAGCTGCTACACAATCTTCTGCTACACAATCTTCTCTTGGGTTGCGAGTCAGCATCCAGACCCTTCTGCGGCGTCTTTTCTCAGCAACCAGGGTGGCAACTTCTGGGGTCCAGAGATGTAGATCCCTAGGGCTCGTCAAGGGAGTTGCAGGGGCTATTGGGGAAGCCATTCTGGCGGCGGTGTGCATCTCATGGGCAAGCTTCTCAATAGCAGCGTCCACATCGCCGGGAGTGTTGAGGATCGGTTCAGGATCGGACCTGTCCAGCAGCCAGGATTTGTAAAGCCCATCATTGGTTTTTTTGGTAATCATGGGCTTCCGCACCACCTTTTTTGCAACTGGTATGTTAACCAGGAGGGTAACTGCGCAATGGTCAGAAAAAAGGTGGTGATTTATGGCACAGTGTATTTTTGAAACATCGATCCCTTTTGAAATGGCAAAGTCCAGAACATCCGGAATCTTATTTCGGTCAGTGGGCCAATAAGTGGGTTCACCTGGAGAGTGGCAATGAAGCCCATCTTTGCACGCACACGCTTGCACACTGGACCCAGTCTTCCTGGATCGCAGGCATCTCAGTGAAGCTGATGCCATTGCGAATAAGTAGAGCAGCTCCACCGCGAGCTCTGCCATTTGGATGATCAGCTCGGATAAGGTCATATCCGTAGATGCGGAAAAAGGATCTTGGATTAAGGTGGGATTCGGAGATGAGGAGGATGTCCACACTGTGGGTTTTAATGAAGTGTTCAACTTCGGGCCTGCTCTTACACAGGCCATTCGCATTCCATATGGCTATGTGGAGACTTATTTGTGGCATATGTTGCTAATGATGTACTTCATCATTATGGTCATCTGATTGAACAGTTTCTCCATCATCTTCTCCATTATTGACTCCATCCGAGTCATCATGGCCTCCATAGGATTGGGTGCGGGTTCCTCTGTAGGTGTTGGTTGTTTGGGAGTGGGGGAGTGGCCTTTGAGCGCGTCAGCGAATCTCAATTGGCTGCTGACTGGTGGTGCAAACTGCTCTCTGGTTTGACTGGAGACGGGAACAGGGCGGATGACTTTTGGAGCAGCCGACTGCTTAGCCTTCTTGAAAGCAGGGCAGCCTTGGTAGGAAGCTGGATGTCCTCCTAAGCAGTGGATGCAGAAGGCAGGTTCATCACGCCGTTTGGTGCACTCACTCGATCTGTGCCCGCCTCCGCACTTGACACATTTTTGTTCCAAATGACAGTATTTCTGCGTGTGTCCAAAACCCTGACAGCGGTAGCATTGGATGACATCATCGAATTTGCGCGGCGGCTCGACAGTGACCACAGATCTACAAAGCCGATTGATTTTAAACGCTTCAGTGTTGTTACTGGCCGGTTCCAGGTTGACGAAGAAGATAGACAATGGCGTTTTGGATGTACGGCTGATTGCGTGGCGTAGGTCCCTTATGGTGTGACCCTTGTCCTGCATGTCAGCTTTTATGTCTTCCTTGGGCGTGGAGTGATGCAAACCTTTAATCACTATCCTATAGGCGCGTTCGTCCCGTGGCTGGAAGGTTTGATAACGCTTGTTTTGGAGATCCAATTGCGCTTTGAGGGCTGAGAAGCTCTCTTTGTCCGGCATCATCACTCTTACCCTGTTGTCGTTACCCGCCTTGTAGGTGAAGGAATTGTTCTTACCAACTAGGTCGGTGATCATCTTCAATAAGCCGGTAATATTTTTTACGTCCGGGATGAATATTGGCGGAGGTTTTATGGACTTGGGCTTAGGCGACTGTTCTTCTTTTTTCTCAGCTGTAACATCCTCGTCCTCGTCGTTATCATCACTTGAGAGCACGGCAAACCTGTTGTTCTTTAGCTTCGCCATGGCTTCGGAACTGGTGGATGGGCCATCTGGGAGTTTTGTTTTCTTCAGTGGATTCTTGCGTCTGGCTTCTCCAGGTACAATCAGATCGCTGGAATCACTGTCACTTTCTGAGCACGTGGTTGTCTTTTTCTTCTTGGCGACTGTGCCAGTGGCTTGGCGTGGAGGAGACTGCCAGTCCATGTTCCTCGGTGAGGGGGGGGGCGACGTATAAAGCAATTGATATTCCAATTATCGATGCGAAGTAGATGCGAAGAAGTCAACGACCTCCCGCTGGCGCAACGACCTCCCGCTGGCGCGACGCGCAAAGCGACGCTTATCTCGCTTATCGCAGTTGGGTTTCGCGACGAAGAAAGCCACCGCTTTGCAGTGAATAAAGGTAGGCTTCGTATGCAAATTTTGCACACGAGCGGTAACGCGACTTAAGCTGGATTTCTTGGGATCAATTACGAACGCACGTCTTTACTCCGCGAATGCTGGGGGGCGAATGATTTTGATTTGTGAACCCCATTCTTATGCATTCTTATCCCATTCTAACGCTAAAATCGTGTAACTCCTGTACCATGGTAATCACTCATATACATACATAAGAGTACATACATATGTGTGGTTGCTGGGTATTTACCGTTGAGACACTCCTAATTGTCTACTGAGTAGAGTAGTAGACTGTAGTAGTACTACTGTAGTAGTACTGAGTAGTAGACTCTACTCTATGATGTCTAGGACCGATTGACAGGCGCACTTGGCGAGATCGACTTTGCTCTTACTTTTAGAAGATACTTTTAGAAGGCCCCTGCCACTGATGCAAATTTTTGCGCAATTCGATATACTCGTACCCTTGCAGCCTCTGTGAGGGCCGGATATAAAAATAGATTCAAACTTGTAAGTGCGATTTGTGCAAAGTGCGTTTAGTTCGGAGCTTGGGTGAATGGGTTGAGCACTTTCGACGGAATATGTAGGTGAGTGCGCAAGAAAGCTGTTGAAAATTTGTCGTAAATATATACATAAATATCATACGATAACGTAAATTCAGTTGTCACTGCTTTACTTCCTTGCGTGCTTATGGAACCAACCATCTCGTCTCCACCCCTTGTACCACAAATCACCCTTAATACCTGTTAAACCGTCTACCTTCACACCCCTGCGCCTTCAACCATTGTCTGCTTCCGTAATGACATGCTCCTTAACGGGTGGGTTATGGGTCCTGCACTCGACAAAAATGTATTAACATACAATAAGCATATGTATATAATGAAAGCGTGTAAATATTACATTGAAAGTGAATTACATTTTGTATAACTTTGTTTTGACCCATATACATATTTTGAAAAATGTATTTATGTTGTGCATGCACAGACATATCAGCCTCTTTCGCCGCCCTTGGCAAAATAATTAAGAGTGCTCAAAAGCATGAGAAAAGCTATCCCAAATAGGATTGGATTTGCAAATGCCCGATGCCCGAGCAACTAAATCTACTAAATATAGTGGTACGAGTATATAGTGGTATACTAATATAATATAGCAAGCCCTCGATAGAGCATGACAATGTGACTTATTAACTACTTCTGTTAATCACAAGCGTTCTTTCGGACTGGCGCGTCAGGGAATATAAACAAATTGCAGAAATTTTGTGTGTGTTACGTTCACCACCTTTTCCCGAATCCAGGATCAACAATTAGGCACAAGATAGTCTACATGCAGGTCATCTTAGAGAAACACCCTTACTTTCAGAGGCACACAAGGGCTGCAAAAATGTCACTCTTCCCTTACTTAAGAAAAAACTAAGAATTTAGTATAATTTATGTTCTTGTATTTTGCTGATTATAGTTTGAAATATACCAACATAAGGTAATAGAATAAGCGTGATTAAAAAATGTTTTTTATACATTTTAGGGAGTATTCATTTTTGGGTAAAGCGTCTGAATCTAAAACGAAAATTCATATACATATGTTAGATGAGTATAGTATACAACACTTAAAACACTTAATAGATTTCTTTCTGTGCCTTTGCCGCTTACCTGAAGACTCTTAAAGCGAAAAGAAGAGGGACTAGAATGAGTTGTCGTTTTATATGAAAATGAACATTTATTAAGTTGAAATTACATTACAAATAATTTTGTTATTATTGTAACACACACACTCCCATGGTGGCGTAGTACGTCCCTATGATGATGAGTGATTGCCTCTGGGGCGTGCCGTCGAGGAGGCGTGGTGCACGGGCGTCGGGTAATAGCCTTGTAATATTTATGTTAATATGTAACTGTTGCAGACTTTTTCCGTTCTGTCTGCGACAAATACAACCGACGGGTGTCAGTCAGTCGGATTCGTATCAGAATGTACGTAAATGTACCCCGAATCTTGTTTGGGCCCATGCCTTGCCAGGTTTACCAGTCCCCCACTTGCTTATTTATTCATTTGAATAAAATATCCTACTAAAGATTTTGATTTAATTTCGCATACGTGTGTGCCTATGCTGGGGGAGTGCAAGGGGTAAGTAAAGAAAATACCGGGCTTTTTAGCGTCAGATTAGTCACTTGAATGCAGATTTTTGCCTAAGGGAGCGCTAACCAGTATTTCTAAGTGTGATGAATTTGACCCAACTTTTCAACGAATTAGCTTAATACCATATAAAATTCATTAAGCAAATACGAAGGTATGGGCATAAAATGAATACTCGGTTCTCATTTAATCAATTCGAAACACTGTAATCGGGTTTTCTCGACATTGAGATACCATGTGCATATGTGCATATATAAACATTATCAACAAATTTTTGTTTACACCGGCTCCAAATAAAAGGCGGAAATAAATAAGATGTTGGGCATTGACACTGGCAAAGGGAAACGGTAATTTTTATACCCGGTTCTTAAAGAGAACAGGGGTATATTCGATTCGTGCGTATGTTACAGGGAGAAGGAAGCTTTTCCAACTCTACAAAATATATATACTCTTGATCAGCATCAACAGCCGAGTCGATCTATCCATGTCCGTCTGTCTGTCCCTCTGTCTGTCTGTATGTATGAACACCTCGTTCCCGGAGATATATTGCGAGGGCAAATAGGGGCGTGGCAATAATCCGGGAATGACATTATCTGCGTAATAGTTAAACGCATATAGTACAAAAATAAATAGGTCTCTAGCTCTAATTTTGTTTAAGTTATGGGCAAATATGTCAAAGAAAATACAGTTTTATGCAAATTAAGAAGGCTGAAAGGGGGTGTGGAAAACTCGACCTGCGTACACATATAACAAACCTAAAGAAAAAAGGATTACACCTCTAGCTCTTACCATCTTCGAGAACGAGGTGTTCATACATACATGTAAAGCAGAATATGATCAGCCGGGAAACACCGTTACTGCAGCGCAGAAGAGAAGCCGAATATCAGCGAGCAAGAATATGATCAGCCGGGAAACACCGTTACTACAGCACAAAAGAGAAGCCGAACATCAGCGATCGCGGCAGTCTTCGCCCGCCGTTTAAAGCCAGCTGTCGACAGCAGCAGTATAGGCATTGACAGTAGTAAACCGCCGTTATTTTAACCTTTTGTACGCGAAAATCATTGTTCCTATACCACCGCTAAGGTTAATCAATAAAATTAAATCTAATCATCTTTACATACATACGTCTGTATGTATGACAGACAGACGGATGGACGAACGGACGGACGGACGGACAGACGGACATGGCTTTATCGACTCGGCAGTTGATGCTGGTTAGGAGTATATATGTATAATTTATGGGGTCGGAGACGTCTCATTCTGCCGATTACATACATAAATTTGCACAAAGTTAATTTGTATATGTACTTTAAGATACATGATATTAATAGGTAACGATCTAAAAGCGTCTATGTTATTATCGTGTTACACACATATACTAGCTGGTATAATCATTTAAGTGTACTAATAATATATTTCAACGGAATCATTATAGTATGTCCCGCTGCTCTTTCTTTCAATTAGCATGACTATTTTTATGTTTATACCATGTACCTTAAAGTATAAATGGAATATTAAGTTTGTGCAATGTATGTAACAGGGAGAAGGAAGCGTTTCCGACCCTATAAAATATATACATATATTTGTGATATACATATACGTATATACATATATTCTGAACAGGGAGACTCTGTGTGTCTGTAAGTCTCTCCGTCTGTCAACTCGGGTGTTGATGTTGATCAAGAATATATAGTAGATCTAGTCATGTCCGTCTGATTAAAAATGTAGCCGTGTGGCCAAATTGGACAATAAATAATGAAGATACAGGCATTGGCAATTTCAATGCCATATGACGCCATATGACCTTTTGTGTTGTATGTTCTGGTTTTATGCAGGTACATGTAAAATTCCGTTTAAATTTGTGAGCAGAAAAAGTAATTTATCATCAAAATAGGTACATGGTATCTCTTCGTCGAGAAATCTCGACGACAGCGTTCCTTTTTGTTTTTCTACTATACGTGGTTCTTGGGATTGTTTATCCCATCAGTCTACCTAAATGTTAGGTTAAACGTTTCTAATTCGAACGGAGAAAATTGTTTTCTAAATTTATCCTTTGTGGCAACAGCAGCGGCATTCGAAACGGCTTCATGTTTGCCAATGCTTTTAATGTATTCTTTAATTGCTTTTATTGCTCTTTTCGATAGGTTTTTAATTGCTTTATAAATCAATCAGGACGCGAGTTAAAAATGGGCAAGTTTTCTATCACATAAATAAGGGTCTCTTATGACATTTGTAAACAAGTTTTGCAATTTCAATCCTCTACGGCTTGCAGTTCATTTTCCAAATTTCGGCGTTATATTCAACAAATGCCACAGACTTGCCAAATGCAGTGGTAATTGAACAATAAATGCAATACTGTGCGACTAATCCAGCAAGTAAAGCCGTGCACAACAAAACTTCAAATTAAAAATTGTAATTTTGTATAATAAACATTATATAATATATTTTTTGGAACATTCAACACCTAAGTCTCACATATTTGGGGGCACATCCTAAGAAATTATTAAGTGGAGAGTTCGAAACGACCAAAGAAATAAGAAACGCTGAGAGGCAAAAGGACTAGAAAAGCCGGAGAAAAACATGTACAAGTAAGTCCCAATATTCGTTCCGCCGGTGAAAAAAATTAAATCCAAACACAATCAAGGTAACATATAGAGGACAAAACAACAACTGTTTATTATGTCGCTACTTAACAAATTTGTGCGAAAGTGATACTGATCCCCACACCTAGGCAGCTTATAGTCAATCTACATTCCATACGCTATTCACGCTATATAAAGCTACTAGAGAACCGGTACTAGACAACTTCAGAATCATACCGGACTACAAATTTGGCTTCAGGCACTCACAAGCAACTCCAGCTGAACGTCAAGCTGAACGTGAAATATGCCTTTCACAGGGTGTGGCATTCAAGTCTGATCCAAAAGATAAAAGGATGCTTTCCTCTTGTTAAATTCGCAGTGATGAAATAGTACTTAAAAATCTCACTTTTTAATAGAGCAATCCGCGCGGGATGGCAGCAAGGCATTGTATTGGGTCCAATCATCTACACTCTGTTCACTGCAGGACTGCTAGTTGCAACTTATGTGATGATACAGCATTCATAGGGATGGCCATCATACCCACTGGATGCATCAATCATCGTGCAGCGACTAAACAATTTAATCGATCCGTACCTGAGAAGGTGAAAAGTCTCCGTGAATCTAGAGAAATCAACTCCATCAACGTTCCCTCTATAAATCAGATAATCGAAACGGATCAGAAATTCCCTCAAATGTGAAACCAGAACTTTGGATGATGCTTGATAGGCGGTCCACTTGGAGGGCTCATATAATCCAAAAGCAGAAGTAAGCAGAAATTAAACTAAAGCATCTTTACTGGCTCGAGCCTTTGGTATTTGAATCCCTAAAAAAGCTACTTTCGGTATCTTGCCGTGGATCACAGTATGTTGCTGGAATTAAAAATTTATGCAAAGTTAAAAAAAACATTTAGAAACGACTATATTTACCCGGTTCTCTGTTTCACCTGGTTTATGACACATTATAATAGCATTGAAATTTTGGGCGCAACAAATTTTCGTAATTTTGTGTCTGGAGGTGTGTGTGGGTAGAAGTGCTCGGCATGTTTCTATAGAGAAGCTTGTGGGCGTAACACATTTTTGTCATTTGCGCGGCCAAATAGGGTGCAACCGGCTAATTTCGAAACACAGATAGAGAATGGCTCTACCAATGTAGCATCCAAATTTAGTGTCTATTAATTTAAAATTCATGGTGCCACAGAATTTTGCGGTTTGCGGGGGTGCGGGCTGAGGTAGCCGATTTTGAATATAAACTTGTGCTGAACTGGTATCCCCAGAATCAGAATTTGCAATTAGTTGTTCTCTATCTATTGTAGTCTCCAAAATCTAGGCGTTCATACGGACAGACGGACAGATTGGGGATATACAGTATCCAATAAAATTTTGAAGATAAAGCTTTTACGGACCTTTGTAAAACAGATGGGTCAACTTTTAATACACATCCATTATATACATACGAACACTTTGGAAATGTTTGAGATAAATAATAGCAATGTTCGCTTAAATACCTAATTTTGCTCCATCGTCAGTTTCTCAGTGTTTTCAACGCATTTCCTCTATTCCCACCCACTGCGGCAGGAATTCAACTTGTGACAATCTTAGTAGTATTTATAGCCCAGTTGCAACCCCTTTCAGCCACTGAAACGTGTGCCCCTCTGCGGTAAATGAGTCCTCATTACTGCCGCTGCTGCGGTAATCATGATTTGGGCGCTTATCTTTCTCATACTAACCCTCCGCCACGCCCTGACACACAACTTACATCCACAGGCCTGCATGCACAGGTGGCGTTTGCGGGCTAAGACTTCAATTTGGACATATGTATATTACATGGACTTGACATAAACACACTCATACAGTCCGTTCACATTGGCTAAGATTTATATGTAGCTAAATTTTCAGTATATCGCGCCTTTCCGCGAAAGCGTCGTATGTCGCTTTTTTCGAAATTAAAATTATAATGCAAAATTGTTAACTAATGTTTAGTTCCGATAAAAATTAAGTTAAAATTTTATTGTATGTTACAGTGCTTTCAATGTGCGCGCGAAATTATCGTATGTCCATACAAATATTTATACCACGTACCTTAAGGAACACATTGTATATTAACTTGGTGCAAATCTATGTAACATGCAGAGGGAGACATCTTCGACCCCATAAAGTATATATATTCTTGATCAGCACCAACAGGCGAGTCAATCTAGCCGTCTGTCTGTCTGTCTGTTTGTATGTATGAACACCTCATTCTCGGAGATGGTAAGAGCTAGAAGTGGCATTTTTTTTCCTTTGGAGCGCCACATAAGTGTGTGGATGTATGCACAAAACATACAGAAGTGTATGTTTGTTTGGATGTCAACAAACAAAAAATTTGAAGAATTATTTAAAAAAAAAGGTTTGATAAAGAAAATGGTATCTCCTGGTCGAGCATTTTTTAGTATTGTAATTTTGTAATAGGTAATTTGGACCTTTCCAAGCGAAAGTAAATTAAGGTAAAGTTTCAGTTAATGCTCGTATCCGGCAAGAAACCCCTTCCTAGTTTAATATCCGATCAGCAGGACATCACTTTAATATTACAAAAACATTTCGATTTTCCGAAAATGGTTTATATCATCTGCATCTGTTTCATTGCTTATGACAACCAAGTTTGATTGTTTCCTTTGTTTCACGCAGATACACTTAGGCCTTTAAAAATCAAGTGCCTTTGAATTATGTTTCTCATATCCGTTTTGACATTTTTGTGAAGTGCCTTGGCTTCAAAATTATATCAAAAATGCTCGACCCCCGAATGTATTAAAATATACAGAAGAACACAATTAATTTTATTAAGAACTTATTTTCGAAATTTTTTAATTCTTAAGTTAATTTAAAATTAACTTAATGTTTTTTTAGTTACCGTCTTTGAGGGATACAAATAAAAACGCGAAAAGCAAAACTGAATCAGAAAACATTGCCTTATTTTTTTATACCGTGTACCTTAAGGTACAAATGGTATATTAACTTTGTGCAAATGTATGTAACAGGGAGAAGGAGACATCTCCGTCCGTCTGTCCGTCCGTCTGTATGTATGAACACCTCGTTCTAGGAGATGGTAAGAGATAGAGGTCTAATTCTTTTCGCTTTTGGTGTGTTATTGTTGCAGGCAGATCAAGTTTATTTCAGATTCTTGCCACGCCCCTCTCCGCCTTCGTAATTTGCATAAAACTGTATTTGAACTTTCTTCGATAACTTGGACAAAATAAGAGCTAGAGACCTATTTTTCTTGCAATATGTCCGTCTAACTATTGCGCAGATAATGTCATTCTTGGATTTTTGCCACGCCCCTTCCCGCCCTAAAAAAAAATCGATATCTTCGAAATGGTAAAAGCTAGAGGCATAATTTTCAGTCCAATAAGTCTACTGATCGTCAAACACGTACGTAAATATAGAAGATATAGCCAATTAAAGTTTTACCCACCCATTCCCTAGGCAACGGCATGCCGCACACGCTGGGGTGACGTCATCCGTCTCTTCTTTGACTTCAATTCGTTCGCACGTGTATACATACAGTAGTGTGTATATGTGTGCACCTGCTGATTTTTTGGATGTCAACAAACCAAAATTTGGTGAATTATTTGAAAAAAAAAAATAAAATCAAAGAAATGGTTCATAAAGAAAAGAGGTACATGGTATCTCGTTGTCGAGAAATCTCGACTACGGCGTTCCTACTTGTTTTTTTTTTATGCCCGTTGCTTAACGTACAACTTCCCACCTCCAGCCCAACCGACCGAGGGGCGCGCCGTGTGTCGTATGGCTCGAGTCGCGGGGATAGACCCGAAAGAAAATACGAGGAAAACTTGATAGAAAGAAGCAATACGCGGAAACTAGTTTAGATGTTGTTGTGATAGGTAAATTAGTATTAGGGTTTTAAGGTTGTTAGGATTAGAGTTAGAGGTAATGGTGAAAAGTGCATTGTAGTCCGAACATAACACCCTAAAAGGATCATGCAGGGCGTAGTTCGTTCTACAATGTGGTAATTTAAGGGTGATGAAATTGCGAGGTAGTCTACTGGGCACGGTGAAATTTAACTGGCCGAGTACAGTCAATTTCACCTCGTATTAGTTTATTAATAAATACGACGCCAAGCATCGTTCTACGGTTAGCAAGGGTAGGTAGGTTTATTAAAAGTAATCTACTATGATACGAGGGAAGGTGTTGGTTTGCATCCCAGTTAAGGCCACGAAGTGCGAAAATGAGAAAGTTTTTTTGCACCGATTCAATGCTGTCTTTGTGAACCTCGTATTGGGGATTCCACAAGACCCATATTCCAGAATCGGACAAACTAGGGACATATATAAGGTTTTTGTGAGATATGGGTCTTTAAATTCTTTCGACCATCTTTTTACAAATCCCAGTACACCCCTGGCTTTGTTAACCATACACGATATATGGTCGGTAAATTTAAGTTTAGGATCCAGGCGGATGCCAAGATCGTCAATAAGCTTTAAACGATCCAGGGCGTCCCCATTTATGTGATAAGTCGCAAGCATGGGATTACAACGACAGAAGGTCATTGTCTTGCACTTAGAGCCATTAAGGTTTAAAAATTTAGTAGAGCACCACTTCTGGAGATTGGTTAAGTTTGATTGTAATTCCGATTGGTAGGACGCAACGCTATATTGATAGCAAATCTTCACATCGTCTACATGGTATAATTTTATATTATATGTTTTTATATATTATTATTTTTATTTTTATTTAAAAACACCGCTTGCTGGCTGTCCTTTTTTTTTCAAGTACAATACATACAATATATATGTGCAATATATTCATTGCTCATACTACTTATGATAAAACGGCAGGGGCAAAGGCGAAAGTGACCTATTCCTGTATTTGCCATATTGGTATTTCTTCGACAACCAACAAACGAAACCCCCAAATGCCCCAACTTTTCTTACATTTTCCCCAACTCTGTATATATTTTCCAGCCTACCACAACGCCATACAAGACATTGTCTTCCGCACGGGCATTTTCATGCTGCACACTTTTCTAAGTAGGTTACAAATTGAATTCAACGTAACTGCTTTAATTGTTTTCATTATTATTCATCTTCGATGGGTACGGAATTTTTCGAGTGGCTTTAAGCTTCAACCTTTTCAATAACAAATAAGCATAAACGCGGTAGTTGGAATTTCTCGACAACACTTTTTTTGCACCTATTTTCTTTATGAATCAAAAATTTTTTTTTTTAGTTATATAATTCAACTGTAAATAATGTCCATGCATGTATAAACGTCAAAACAATCAGCACATACATAAAAAAAAACCAATGCTCGATTAAGACAAAATCGGTCATATCGAGTCATATCGAAGCAATGCTATTGATATGTTAATGCACAGAATATGAATTATACCATGTAGCATAAGGTACATAAAGTATATAAAGTTTGTAACAGGGAGAAGGAAGCGTTTTCGACCCAATAAAGTTAAATATTCTAAAATATATATATATATAATAAAGTAAATATATTATATATTAAAGTATATATATATGTATATATCAACAGCCCAGTCGATTTTGCCATGTCCTTCTGTATGTATGAACACGTCGATCTCGGAGATGGTAAGAGCTAGAGGTGTAATTTTGTTTGCTTTAGGTCCGTCATATTTTAACGCAGGTCGAGTTTATTTCAAATTTTTCCCACACCCCTTTCCGCCCTCGTATTTGAAAAAAATCTATATCTCCAAAATGGTAAAATCTAGAGATATAAATTTAAGTTTTTAGTCCAGATCGGAAAATATATAGAAGATATGAGCAATTAAAATTTTACCCCACCCCTTTCTTACGGCAACGGCATGCCGTGGCAAGAGAGGTACATGGTATCACGTTGTCGAGAAATGTCGACTACAACGTTTCTACTTGTTAATATTTCAGATACATGTATGTGTGAAGTGTGAAATATGATCTAGTATACAGTTTTAATGATAGTCTCCACTCTACAGTATTAAGAGCTTCAAATGAAGTCTTCAAAAATAAAACCGGCAGCAACAGCGGAAACGCAGGAAAGGGGCGCGTGTGCCAAAATGAAATTTTGGCGCCGTGTACCTACCAAATCATTCGCAGTAAGTCGCTGGGGATGGCTTATTGATTCCGGGCAGTGGCTTATAAACGACACACAAAAGATCTGCTTCTGATGCCACTGCTGGTAAAACAACCGCAGCTGAATCAGGAGAGTGGCATCATGACGGGGAAATCAATTCCCACATTTGTTTAATGCTACAAAAGGAACAAGGAAAAGTGTCTAGTGAAAGAAGCGGTGAGATGGGATTCGTTGAACCACTCACAATCATTGTGATTGTTTGCCTCTAATTGTTTGCCTCATGTGTGGGCGACGCCACGACAGTGGTTGCGGACTTCTGCGCAACAAAAACAGCAACCAAATCCCATCAAGGTTCGCCAAAGAGATACGTCGGAGTCAGAGAAACAATCCGCGAATTAAAAGTCGAGACGGGGCACAAATTGTATAAGGAAATAGCAGTTTCCCATAACCCGATGGTTGGGCAGCGACTCGGGTAAAAACAAGATTCGAATTCTACACAATCTTAAATATAATATATACATTTTTTCACTTAACGAGAGCATTCTGTGGACGGCCATAAACAATTTGAAACCTGCGTCTCGTCGATCCGGTGATTGAGTAACAGAGATTGGGGACGGAGATGTGTTCAGGATGAGGACGAGGATGATGAGGGGACGGCGGGGACGGGGTCGGGGGCGGGTGCGGGGGCGCTGGCGGAGAATGCGGAGGAAACGAGGATGTGGCATGACGTGGAGTCTGTTCTTGTGAAGTGTCAAACACCTTGGTCGGATGAAAAACAGCTGAGAGGACACAAAACAAAGCGCGGCGCCAAGAGATTAAAAAAAGTTTAAACAAATGCAACAATGGCTGCACAGCTGGGTGTCAGGGGGCACGGGCCGGACGGCGGGGTCATGGGGCACGTAAACAAGAAATTCTGGTGCCCCGAATACGCAGACGCACGGATAAAGTGTGTTGTTGCGGCAGCGACTGCGGATAAGTTGGATAAAAAAGGGCCAGAGCGAAAAAAAAGCGAATGGGAACACTCTGCTCCACAGCCGCTTTTTACGACGGCTTCCCCGACGACGAGCCGATTGCCTTTCTGGCACCGCCGCCGCCACCGAAGCCGATCCCGAAATGTTAGCAGGCAAATTTCCGCCAAGACCAAAGGAAACTTTTCGGATATAACCAAAGAAATTTGTTTGTTTTGATTCAGTCGTTGCGGGGTTTTTAAGGTGAACACAGCCCATCAGCCAAGAGCCTAAATAAACACACGAAGCTGATTTTGATTCTGGTTACCAAGAAGTACAACGTAAAAAATATGCATTATTTTCCTGTTGTTTTAAAGGGAAATAATTACGAAAACTACCTTACGAAAATTTTCAACAACCAAATAAAAATATACATATGAATAGTGTTTTTTCAAATTTTTGTTTGTGTGACCCCGAGAAACCCGAGAAAACAGTGAACTGAGTGTGATATTTAACAAGGAGAAAGAGTTTATCAGGTAATGTAAATTGCCCTTCTCATACAGAACATTTTTTTTTTTTGATTTTGTAATAGTTAAAAAAAATATATATATACGAACAATACAAAGAACATCCATTAACTCTTAGCGTCTGTAAATTCATTGTTATGTGATATAAACGTTTATTCGAGTCGTGAAAAGTAATTGCCTCAAATTTTAATATGCATATTGTCATATTCTACGCCCTGTGTGCAACTACACATGTTGCTTATAGAATTTTTTGTGAACACTTTGTTTTTTAAGAATGTAGAACGTATCAGCAAAGAAACCAAAACTATAATTATCTTAAAAACTTTTTTTGATTGATGTCATTATGCCACCTACTTACACGATAATTAATAAGTTATGCCGTCGTGGCCTCTAAAATGCTGATTCGTTTAAGTCAATGGTACATACTATAATAATAAATAAACAATAAGTCATACACAATAAATTATAATAGATCATTTGGGGCGTTTGTACGCACTTAATGTTTAAAATTTCCCTTTAAAGCCCAAAACCGGAACTAGCCCGATTTAAATCGAAAACAAAACCGAAACGTCTCATAAAACTAAAACTGATGTCGGAACGTTTTTTATTCGGTTTCATTTCCTTTCCCAAATTGTAATAACATTTTGTTTTTCGGCTCGAGCTTAGACGAACTTCACCATTCCCAAATAACTAACTGTACGCATTGATTAAAAGTTTCGCTTTCATACGATAGGATTCGTTTATTTTTTAGAGCATTTTCCTTCTTCTCCTTACAAGGCATTGAAAGGGTGGCTTAAATTTTTTAGTCAAAATGGCAAACAACTACGATACAAACTAGCAACAATTACGGCAATGGCAATTGGCAATTATCAGACAGATAGTCTCAAGAGAGCGCGTCGGAGTCAGAAACCAATTAAAATTTATCTAATGCAGTTAGCCAAGAATGTTGCGGTTGGTCAACGACAAACTGTAAAAATTGAGACAGCAAATTGAAAAATTGTTTATGCCATAAAAAGGTAGGGAAGCGGCAATACCGAGATTTTCCTTGAAACACTCAATAAGCCTAATAACGGGTACGGGTTTGCCAAGGTCCATCATTTCTTTTCCCCAAAATCTTTAAAAATATTAAGTATTTCGCCAAAAATTTGCCGTATTTTTTCGATTTTAAGCACGGTTGCCACTTCAAAAATTTTTAATGAACCAAAAAAATAATAAAAATGAGCCAATTTGAATAAAAAGGAGCCAAATTTTTGTTTATTATATATTTTGATTTTTTTTTCCTTTTATCATAAGAAAAAAAAAATAAAACATTTTTCTTCAATGAAACAGCTAAGGCTTACTTGGTAGTTTAAGTCATTCTGAGACCAAACGTATTATGTTTTTCGATCTGGCACTTTTAAATTTCAGACATTAATAACTTTTAGAATTGCAATAGATATGCATTAATAAAAAAATGAAATCATTTTTTTTTTCAAAGTTTAAATATTTTGTATCGCTATTAGCAAAAGAGCCAATCTCAATAAAAATGGGCCAAAGAGCCAACGAGAAAATAAAGAGCCAGTTTTGGCTCAAAAGAGCCAAATCTGGCAATCGTGTTTATAAGCCACATGCAAGAGTCGGGGAAAAAAATGGCGTAAAATTAAGGAATCCAGTTGAGGGTTTACCTGTGGCCATAGAACTAGGCAAAACAAACAAATTAAAACGCTGTAGTCGAGATGTCTCGACAGCGAGATACCTATGTATGTTACCTATTTATACCAGTTTAGATCCTTTAAGAATTTAGGCACAGTTAATTTTTAGTTAATGAGTTAATTTTTATTTTTTGCCACGCCCCTTTCCGGCTTTACAATTTTGTATAAGACTATATTTATTTGTACATGTACAAACTATATTATTTCTTAGTAACCTCACAGAAATATACATATATTTTGAAGATAAATAGTTTAAACGAAAAAACTGTTCGATAGTATTTTAATATAAATAACTGGATACGAGTACTGCTTACAAGGATAGCACAGACAATTGTATTAAATGGTTGCCAAATATGGTTGTACAACAACATCAAAATGCTTTCGAATGACTCTGATTGTGTCGAGCAGGCCCTTCTTGAAACACTATACCGAGTTGGTCAATCTTGGGTAATATATGTAATAGTAATAGAATCGGCCAAATTTAATTTTTCGGCAAACAAAGAAACAACAAAGGAAGCGGCGCAGGACCAGAAGGGCAATATGTAATTTCAATAATTTATTTTGCCATGGTCATCGTTGGTTGTTGGGCAGTCTTTTATGTCTCGATATCCCATTTTTGTTTTTATTTTTTTTTTTGAATACGGCCAATATTAGCACAACACATTGTTTGTCGACATTTACCCCCAAAATTGTTCGCACACACAGGGACTATGCAAACGAAGCCGACCAAAGATGAAATATGTTTAACGGACAACATATTGAATTTAGATTTAGTGTCATTAAAAAGCAGAGCAACCGAAAATTGAGCAGCGCGTGCTAAGGGAAAATACGCGAGGGGCGCAGGACTGCGGCATGTGTAAACAATGCCGATGCTGTCATAGGGAAACGTAAACTCCTTCCCACCACTCAGACAGGTTCATTGGCATCAAAGTGTCCGTTTGGCAGCCAAAAACAAAACCGACCAAAAGGAAAAGCTACAAAGCCCTTGGAGCGGCAGAGGTTTCCCCAGGCATGCATTTTAGGTGTCGGATTTCAGTTCCCGAGTCGGACAAAAAATGCGGCGTTCCTCAATATACTGAAATACCAAAAACTTCATGGCCAATAAGCCAAACATTATTTATTCCCCACCTCTAATTAATTACCCCAAAATGTTCTTACTACACAACTACACTGAAATTATACTTTCGCAAGCTTATAAAAAGGCGTTATAAATTGTGTTATATATACTGGAAGAAACATCTACACAAAACGGATAGGTATGCTTGTAGGTATAAATTTGACTAAAAAGTATTAACAGCCGATTTGATCCTGCAGTATTTATTAAATATGTTAATCACGTACGCAGATCGAGTTTATTTCCAAGTATCCCATGCCAATTTGCGTGGGATAAATAAAGTAAAATATTTCTAGTTGCTGGGATTGCTGTGTTTTCAAGTTTTGTATGTTGGAAGTTCTTGTACATTATTTCCGTAGTTTGGTCAAAAAGTAAGTATGATGTATGTGTGGGGTAGCGCATCCTGGAGGTAGCGCGAGTGGCAATTATTGCACGGCCTATTAAACACCAATGGAGATAAATCGGATAGTTAAAATAAGGACGTTGGAATGAGGAATCCGCTAGAATTTTCCCTGATTTCTTTGGCAACATGTCTCACGCTTCCTGAGTGTCCGTTGTTCCTAAGCGTTGATTAACGAAGTAAATCTTTCAGTTCCAAAGGACGTAGCAATGATTGTCGTAATCACAATTTTAGAAAAATAATATTGTACATGTACATACTTATTAGGCAATGTGCAGGCTTTCACAACAAATTACAAAGACCACTTAATATACAAAAAATTTGGGGACAAATAAAATGCAATATTAATTCATGCAGTCTTATTCGGTGGAGCCTTTTTATTACCCACCGCCATTTGAGCGCCTATTGCGGTCGCAATGCAAATAAAACCAGTAGGTAATATGTGAGTCAAGACAATACACTTGCCACAATCAAATCATTGGTAGAATACCTGGATGGAGCTAATCAGTGCACAGTGGTCCCGCTTGTATGGAGCCGCGGCCAAAAATACTTCCCGTTGAAATATAGAGCTGAAAATTTGTGTAATGCTAAATGGACCCAATAAAATTAAGAAAATTAAAAATTTAGGGCAAAAAACATACGTTAAATGTCGAAAATATTAAAAAATAAATTTTTTACAAAAAGTCAATTGCATACTTTTAGGGTACCGAAATTCCTACAACATATTTAATTTCAATTTTATTAATTATATACAATAACAGTTTAAAATAAGTTCAAAAGATATCAAAACTATTAATAAATGAAAAACTATTAATAAACGCAAACTCAAAAGACGAAGACAGAGCGACAACACCTTTTTGTAGTGCAAAACTGACCATGAAAAAGTTAAGGCGGTGTTAGAATTTTTACGATTTTAAGCACATCTGCAAGTTTCTGCAGCTGACTTAAACACTTTTATTAAGTAAAAACTCTGATTAATACAATGAACATAATATCTATGGGGGAATCGGGGGGGAACACAACTAAAACTTTAGGTAAACATAAAAAAGACGTTCACAAAATACACAAAAAAAATTGAATCGATTTTGTTAATTTCACTAAAAAATTTGTTGGATTTATTTAATTCTTGATATATACATTTAAAGTAAATACCTTCAACTTTAAAATGCATTTTGAATAATGAAAATCGGATCACTATGTCAAACGTTTGACCACTTTGAATCGCAATTTTGTTTTGTTAAAATTCGAGCTTAGTACAGCTGCGCTGCAAAAATGTACACATGATCACGCTTTGCACTCTATTTTTAGAAAGTCCCGTTAGATTTCCGGACAAAACTGGCTTGCCATCACGAAGTTTAAACATTTTAGAGACAATTTGCGTGCAATTTTTTTCTATTCGTTGTTATCACTTTTTTTTGATTTTTGGCCTCTTGCGGAACCACAGTGCAGTGGTGGATTGGAGTATGTGTGAGTTTAACTGACATATTTCAATACGAAAGCGCTGCCAGGCTAAAATAAATGTGCAAACTAAAAGTACATTAGATAAATCTGTTTGATTGATACTGAAACTCGTACAAACGTGTATACGCCCATGACCCTGTGGGGGCGGTACACATACGAGTACACATCTTGTTAAGTTATCGTATGTATGGCGAAGCGAGTAACATATAATAAGCAAAATTAGCAAAGGTGTTGTTTTCTTTCCCCGCCGATCGAATCGTCAAAAAGTGTTCATCGAATGGGTGAAACTCCAAAGATAAGCTTTAGTCTCACACTCTCCCCAAACGAATAAATAAAATTTAATCAACAATCAAATTAATCAATTTTCTGGCCAAAAAAGATACCAACCAAAAACATTGCTAAATAAATTAATGATGGACGAGGACCAGGAACGTTCGTCATCGTTTTCTTGTTGGTTTATCAGGTTGGTTGGTGGTTTGGGGACAGGTGTTTGCGTCTAGCCTGGTTCAGTTTATGCCAATCGTCAATTTTGTGTAATCATTTATTTAATCAAGTTACTAATTATGCAGAAGGTCGGATCACATCGAAGTCAAACGACACACGCATTAAATTCTGTTTTTATCCATAATTCAACAAACTTTCCTGGGAAGTATTGCTATGTGTGGGGTGGGTTGGAGGATTATGCAGGATATTTATTTTTTTTAATGTGTAACTTTGTCGTTTTATATTCGCCAATAAATTACCAACAGTGAAAATTAATACTAATTGACATGGTTTTTGTGTGACAAAGTGCCATGAATGCTGTTGGTTTTAATGCAGTCCAATTGTCATCAAGAATCCTTCAATTGGCTAATGACACGCTATCAAATTCTGATTTACTTATGTCTTGTTGATTTATGGACAAAGTCCTTCGGTCGCGTACTTACCCATAAATTACTGCATTGTGTGTTCCCCCACTGCAGCTCCATATTTTGACATTATTGGATTTTGGGATTTGCAATTCTTCTAACTGACCTGCTCACTGAGTTAGTGGGTCTTTAATTAATGGCGATTAGCGTATCAATATCGTATCAGTATAAAGTCGTTGCCACAAAAGCTCATTTGCCTCCCCATGGCATATGTGTACCTCCAGGTTAAGTTTTTGGGTCGCAGAATCGAACTTAGCTCGATTGCTTTATGCTTCCTTTAAGACGAGTGGACCTTTAACCAGTTTGCCGAATAGTTAAAGATAATTGCTTATGTTTTTATACCATGTACCTTAAGAAACAAATGGTATATTAACTTTGTACAAATGTATGTATCAGGCAGAAGGAGGCATTTCCGACCCCATTAAATATATATATTCTTCATCAGCATCGACCGTCTGTCTGTCTGTATGTATGAACCTCTCGTTCTCGGAGTTGGTAGGAGCTAGAGGTGTAATTCTTTTTGCAGCAAGTTTATTTTAAATGTTTGCCACGCCCCTTTGCGCCTTCGTAATTTGCTTAAAACTGTAGTTGACAATTTTGCCCATAACGTGCGCAACATAAGAGCTAGAGACCTAGAGACTATAACGCAGATAATGTCATTCTTTGATTTTTGCCACGTGTGATTTAATAAACTTCTTTGCACTCAAGCCAAACAGAATATTTTTTCAAAAATATTCCTTGTTCCCGCTGGACGATTTACCAAAATGATGCAAGCTTCTTACAAACATAGTTTACTTGTTTTTGGAATTCTTCCAAATCCGGCTCATATCCCTTATTTGTTATGTCCTTAATTAAGGCATCCAACACATTTCCAGATCTTTGGGCAAGTGTACGGCATTCTTTAAAGCAAATGTTAAAAATATGCTTTCGAGAATACTCGCATTGACTGTGGGTAGTACCCATTGGGCACCTTTAAAAAAAATTAACTAATTAAACGAAAAAAATAATCTTAAAACATAAAACACAAAGCGAATAACGAAATTACAAGAAACTAAAATCACAACAATAACATAACTGACACAGAACAAAAACGTGCTTCCCTCCTAGGAGGTTACTGGAAAATGAGGTTAGGTTGCATTTTGTAATGGCAAATGCGCATCCGCAGGTTTCCGTAGGTGAAGTAAACATTTTTATAATCTTTAAATATTAATAAAAAACGGCACATATATTTCATTTGGAGGCAACCGGGGGGAAATAGTTAAAACCTTACATAAACCTTGTAATGCCAAACATATACGAACTAAAACAAGTAGGAACGCTGTAGTCGAGATTTCTCGACAACGAGATACCATGTACCTCTTTTCTTTGTTGATTTCTCTGATTTTTTTTTTTTTTTCAAAAAATTCACCAAATTTTAGTTTATGTGCGGCATGACGTTGCCTAGAGAAGGGGTGGGTAAAACTTTAATTGGCCATATCTTCTATATTTATTGTCCGATCCGTACGTAATTTTGCACGTACGTGTTTGACGATCAGTGGACTTATTGGACTGAAAATTATGCCTCTAGCTTTTACCATTTCGAAGATATCGATTTATTTGCAAATACGAGGGCGGAAAGGGGCGTGGCAAATATCCAAGAATGACATTATCTGTGCAATACTTAAACGGACATGTTGCAAAAAGAAATAGGTCTCTAACTCTTATTTTGTTCAAGTTATAGGCAAATGTGTCGAGGAACATTCAGTTTTATGCAAATTACGAAGGCGGAAAGGGGCGTGCAAAAATCCAATAATACCATTATCTGCGTAATTGCTAAACAAACATAATGCAAAAAGAAATAGGTCTCTAACTTTTATTTTGTCCAAGTTATAGGCAAATGTGTCGAGGAACATTCAGTTTTATGCAAATTACGAAGGCGGAAAGGGGCGTGCAAAAATCCAATAATACCATTATCTGCGTTATTGCTAAACAAACATAATGCAAAATGAAATAGGTCTCTAACTCTTATTTTGTCCAAGTTATAGGCAAATGTGTCGAGGAACATTCAGTTTTATGCAAATTACGAAGGCGGAAAGGGGCGTGGCAAAAATCCAATAATACCATTATCTGCGTAATTGCTAAACAAACA
>JAJJHQ010001432.1:37246-70821 GCA_021223825.1 Drosophila ironensis
ACGGACAGACGGACAGACGGACATGGCTATATCGACTCGGCTGTTGATGCTGATCAAGAATATATATACTTTATGGGGTCGGAGATGTCTCCTTCTGGCTGTTACATACATTTGCACAAAGCTAATATACCATTTGTACCTTAAGGTACATGGTATAAAAACGCACTTTTTTAACAACGGTTTACACGAAACACAGCCCAAATTATTTGTATATTTATCTGTACAAATAAACTATATACCATTATTTACAATATCCATTCCAACCGTTTTTGGTTTAGCATCGTTTTATAATATATTTAAGAGTTTTTAATTTTGTGCGTGCCCTCCACTGCGGACAAATTGAAAGTGCATAAATATGAGTTCGCTTTTGTCATTCGATTTTAAGAAAGTCCCGTTAGAAATGCCCAGCAGACTTTTTTGCACCGTAAGCTTTGGACAATTAGCTGATAGTAAAACCGGTTTTCGCTAGAATAACTCAAAATATTTTTTTTTTATTTTTGGCCTATGGCAGCGACCACTGTGCACTGGTGGCGTTCTGGGCCTTCATGCCAACGCTCAGACCACTTGCCACTGGCCTTTACAATCGACACGGCTGCGAGGTTTTACCAAAGGGAACGTTATAGTCAATACATCTTGACATCATACCTTGAATCCATTTCCAGTTTTTATGTTTACAAAATTCAATATGTATGATGTAGTCCAGGGCATAAATGGGTGATATAACGTCATGGGACATTGAAAATTACAAACATTTTAATTTGTCGTATCTTCCTTATATATGTGTGCGATCTTTAAATAAATAAGTAACTTTATTTGACTGTACCTTAATTATTAAATGTCCGTGAAACTTAGTCACAAATACAATAAACGTTAAAAGGACAAAATACACAGATATAAGTGTTAATCTAGCTTTTGCAATCTGGAAATATTGTCAAACGATCTGCGTATATCTGCGAAGCAGACCGAAAAGAAAACGGGCAGACTGATATAGTTAAATCTACTTGGCTGATTACAGAGTCGGATATGTTTACTTCTGCTTGTTACATACAGTTGCGCAAACTTAATACCATTTCACCGTTAACGTAAATGGTATAAAAACTGCAACGAATGCACATCGCAAAAATTTCAACATCGGCGAGACAGTAGTTATGGGCGATATACATACAAAATGCCCAATAACAATACCGAAAAGAAATCAAAGCTTCGTAGAATTTCTAGGTTGCCCAAACTGCAGTAAGTTAAGAAGCAAAGCATTTTGAGGCTGGGCAAAACTAAATTGACAATAAAATGTTACTTAAATAAACAGAAGCACGAAAATCCAGCAACCGCAGCCATGCAGATAATGTATTAATTTAAGTAAGGTCAAGACACAATAGCTCTGTGGCGTGGGCTCTAGGCTAAATGCCAAGGTGTGGTCAAATTGGCAAGTTTAGTAGGGGAAGCTTCAATTATTTGTTTAAGGTTAGCTATGGGTCAGGATAAAAACTACCAACTTCAAATGGCGTATCCTCTGAAACTTATGTGCGCCAATTAGTTTCTACAACAAAATAGATGTATGGCATGCAGGCGCATGTATATGTCATGTATATAGAATTACCAACCAGGACCTGTAGCGCGAAATGAATAAGGACCAAATCCAGCAGCAGATAAGAAGACCGAAATGGAAATAGATCATACACGCACTCAGAAAGAAGCAGGACAGCATCGTCAGGATGGCCTTAGAGTGGAACCCACAAGGAAACAGAAGACGCCCCATACTGACCTGGCGTCGTACAACAAACAATCTTAGACCCGTCCCAAAACAACAGCACATGGGACACCACCAAATCAACAGCACCAAATAGATGGAAGTCTTTTGATGAAGCCAAAGAGGAGTAACAAGGAAAAAGGAATCAGGGGTTGTATTTCAGAATGTATGTTTGTGCTAATACATATATGTAGTTTGTTGTTGAATTATTAATTTAAAAAAACGGATTCATTATTAAGATAAAAATAAACAAATGGTATGTCGTTCTTGCGCAACCACGGCTTTTTCACTGGATTCTTACCTTGAATATTTTTACAACCTTTTACTGTTTTTATACCATGTACCTTAAGGTACAGATGGTATATTAAGTTTGTGCAATGTATGTAACAGGGAGAAGGAAGCGTTTCCGGCCCTATAAAGTATATATATTCTTGATCAGCATCAACAGCAGAGTCGATATAGCCATGTCCGTCTGTCTGTCCGGCTGTATGTACGAACACGTGGTTCTGCACCTTCGCATTTGCTATATCCTTCGCAAGAGCTATATCTTCGAAATGGTAAAATCTAGAGACATAATTTTGAGTATGCTTAATCCGCTGATTGTTAGGCATGTGCATGCAAAATTACGTTCAGATCAGAAAATAAATATAGAAGTTATTCTGATTGTTATTTTACCCACCCCTTGCCAAGGCAATGGCATGCCGTGGCAAGAGAGGTAGAGGTACATGGTATCTCTTTGTCGAGAAGTCGCGACTACAGCGTTTCTACATGTTTTTATAATTTCTTTGTATATGTAAATATAAAATTTGTACTTACGTCACCATATATTTTTTTATACCATGTACCTTAAGGTACAAATGGTAAATTAACTTTGTGCAAATGTATGTAACAGCCAGAAGGAGACATCTCCGACCCCATAAAGTATATATATTCTTGATCAGCATCAACAGCCGAGTCGATATAGCCATGTCCGTCTGTCCGTCTGTCCGTCCGTCCGTCTGTCCGTCTGTCTGTATGTATGAACACCTCGTTCTCGGAGATGGTAAGAGCTAGAGGTCTAGTTCTTTTTGCTTTTGGTGTGTTATTATTGCAGGCAGATTAAGTTTATTTCAAATTTTTGCCACGCCCCTTTCCGCCTTCGTAATTTGCATAAAACTGAATGTTCCTCGACACATTTGCCTATAACTTGGACAAAATAAGAGTTAGAGACCTATTTCTTTTTGCTACATGTCCGTTTAAGTATTGCACAGATAATGTCATTCTTGGATATTTGCCACGCCCCTTTCCGCCCTCGTATTTGCAAAAAAATCGATATCTTCGAAATGGTAAATACTAGAGGCATAATTTTCCAATAAGTCCACTGATCGTCAAACACGTACGTGCAAAATTACGTACGGATCGGACAATAAATATAGAAGATATGGCCAATTAAAGTTTTACCCACCCCTTCTCTAGGCAACGGCATGCCGCACATAAACGAAAATTTGGTGAATTTTTAGAAAAAAAAAAAAAAAAAATCAAAGAAATCAATAAAGAAAAGAGGTACATGGTATCTCGTTGTCGAGAAATCTCGACTACAGCGTTCCTACTTGTTTTTTATTGTTACTAAACTTTGGAGCTTTGGGCTCCCATTGAATTTTTTTTTTTAAACAATAATTTTGTTGACTAAAAGAAATTTGTTTTTTTTTACGCAGAATTTTGCGGGTGCATATTTTTGGTACTAAAAACGCATAGAATACGCATAGTAATGCAGGCAAGTGTATGTAGGTCATGTGCCGGCCACCGAATTTTCTGTCGGTGCATTCCGGAGTTTAGCGGTTAAGAACAACCTGATATTGAGGAAACAATTGATTGACGGCGTGGCTTCCATTGTTTCCGCCGTAAGCTACGGGCCTTCATTGGCAGGGATTATAAAAAGTTTATGTGCGGGTTTTATGAAAAGCTAAACTGAATTTGCATATGAGCGTGGCCTAGACAAACAATGAGCTCAAAAGAGCGCCATCGCCTCGGCCGTATGATATAACATGCCATTGTCACACAAATATACTATGTATGTATTTGGATCTACACACAATATGTGGGGCTGTAGGCCATGACTGTGTGTGCGTTACAAGGCGTACACAAAAAGGCAAACGGGATTGACTGTGATTTGACCTTGTTAACGTTGCTTTAATTTTTCCAAAAGCTATCTGCTCTTTTCACATCCTCTCCCCATACCTATGTCTATCTTCAGCCCATTTGCTTGACACATGCTCATCATTGTTACATTTATGGTGAGGAGGGACATTTGTTTGGCAGCATCGACAGGTGGAGCGGAAACTAGCCGTTTCAGTTTCCAGTCTCAGCTCTCTTAAACGGGGTTGTCACAAACAACCAAATCCAAAGGGGCACGGAAATCGAACACATTGCCAAAAGCTTAAGTGTACCACAGGCATTTTCCCAATCTAAAGTAGTTGGAGCGTATCCTTGTGTGATGGGTGGCCATAATATTTACCACAAATAGCTGCAGTTCTTTACCGGCAACATGTCGTAGGACTATTAAAAAAAGGAATCCGGATACTTTTTTAAGGTCTATCCGTTTACTTGAAAGCACACATTTTTGTCTATGCTTTTGTATTAAAGATCTTTACACAATATCAGAGACTACTGCCATTACTATGACGCATCGGCTTGAAGAAAAACTCATGACTGGTGACCGTAAATTTCGAGGTTATATGGAATACAAATTGATTTAACTTGCTCCTGGTGCACTTGCTCTTTGGTGTTCCCGCGTGGTGTACATGCACACATTTAATTTCGGAAGGCACAAGTGTACAGCAGGGTTTTCTTTTTATTCTCGCCCTTTTCGTTGTCGGTGCCATATTAGGATTACTGCGTACGAATTTGGGGTAAATTGAGGTAAATAAATATAATATGCACATTTTTTGCTTCCTGCGGCAAAATCAACACCCAAATCGCTGCAGATGTAGCCAAAGATTTCGGGGCCCCGAGGCTGAGGTGTTGAACAAGTGGTGCGTAAAACTCATGACCAGACACGTTGACAATCGAATATGCCAACAACGACATGTTGAGACCGCCGCGTCACTAAAAGACCACAACAAAACAATAGGAAGGCAAATGAAGCTGCTGTCCTTGAATGTTTAAGAATATCGATATACACAAACACATATATTTTGGATAAGTAGAGGAGAAAGTTTGTGTCTGTATCTTAATGACGTGCACACATATACGAAACATATTATTATCATCTACAGGCTGACTTTCTTGACTTCATGTCGATTATCGATTAGCGCCAACCGTTTTTGGGTGTCATAAAAACGTTTTACCCCGTAATCTTAAATGTACTTAATTTTTCAACTAATTGATTTATGATATCGAAGCTTGAAGCATAAATTTAAGCATTTCACTATTTAATATTTAACTATGCTTCGGTTGAAGTCCCCTATCTGTTTGGAAAAACCCGGGCGGGCACAATCTACACACCCAACAGTATTTTGACGAAACCGGCCAATCATTGTTTAACAAATAATATATTATTATTATATTATATTATAATATAATAGTTTTATATTATTTGTGAATCATTGTTCATTGTTTCACAAATAATATATGTTCGGGCGAAGGCTGGCGGGGAAGTTAGCCGGAGCGGAGCAGTTTGAAGCCAGGGCGGTGTAGCTGGGGTTCCGTCCTGTCCCACGGTGCGAGTTGCTCCAGCGGCGATCCTCTCTGTTGGCGCTTGGAGTGGCTCCCTCGGAGGCCGCTGATAGCGATGACGGAGAGGGCGTTGCGGGGTAGTTGCCGTGGAATACGGGGTAGCAATCCGATGCTTGTTCTTTAATGGTTCTTCTTCACGGGTAAGAAGCAGAATGCCCACTTGCCGATTGCCCCTGGGAGAGCGCTATTTTTAGCCCTTGCCAGGTCGGAAAACAATCGGTCAGAGCGGCTGTTAAGCCGAACTTAACTGTCCCGCTTAAAAGCACGGGGGGAGCGCTGGAGCACCGATAGGCGTCAGCTGGTGTGAACATCCTCCCCCCCCTTGCAAGGAGTGCAGGACTCATTCGTGGCAGACACCCGGGAGGCCGCTACCAAAATTGAGTAAGCCTGGCTTGAGGATCTGCGGGTACAGATCCGCTCCCCAACCCAGGGAAACGGTAGACGGCCGATGGAACCGGGTGTCGGCCAGTCGGACGCCCTGGAAGCGGGCCCGAGGGGTTGGATGCCTCGCAGGAGTAGGAGGCCGCCGGGATCCTTGTCCCCGTGTGGGGAGCGGCTCCTCGCACAGGTGTAGCAACGTGTGGTGCTCTTTGCCGCAGACCCTGCAGCGGTCCCCGCTCTGGAACGTGTCCGCGGAATGCTCATGCGCCAAGCAGTTTGGGCAGTAATTATTGTCGAGCGCCGCCCGGAGCCGTTTCTCCGCGCTGAGCTGTAGGAACTGCCCGCACTTCCGGAGAGGGTGAATGTCCCGACAGACTCGGCATCGGTAGGGCTTCGTACCACATCTGTCGGCTGCGGCGCGGCTGCTCTTGGCAGCCCGGTTGTTGCTGGCCGCCTGGTTGCCGTCGACAGCCTGGGGGTTCCTGGAGGGACGGCCATTGCGCGCTCTTGGGGTCCTGGGAGAAAAAATTGGGTTAGCTCGGTTCGGATTTAATGGTAAATTATATTCGGTCTTGTTGACCGTGGCACTCGTCGCGAATGCGGAAACAACGGTCACCCTCACGGGCCCTGAGAGGACCCATCCGAAGACCGTCTCTTGGCCCAATAGGGAGCCACAGATATGACGACGAGACCCTTCCAACAAAATGGAAGGATATAGGTCCGCTCCGATCAGGATGTCGATCGGAGCGCCTTGATGGATAGCGATCCCACTATCTCAGGGGGCATCGGACGGGATGGGAGTTCGCCCGCCAGTTGCGGAACCACGAAGGCTGACGTTTCGATATGTAAGCGGGGCTGTAGTGGAGACCCTAACCAGAAATGGCAGAGCTTCTTGGGTCTGGCGGAAACTGCCTTGTTCAACCCTGCCACTTGCGCTTGGACGGTCTGGAAGGGTTCATTTCCGTTCGGAAATGAACGAGGCCTCGGATCCGGAGTCGATCAGGGCTCTAGCCTTGAAGGTGCCCCCCATGTGATGGATCTTGACTAACGCCGTACCCAGGAGAACACCGTGGTTGTTCGTCGCCAGGTAGTTATGCACAGCAGTAGGAGAAGTGGACTGTATCTTTTCGGTCTCGCCACCTAAGGCGGTTTGCTTGGCGGACCCGGGAGGGGTAGCCTGATGGAGCAGGGTGTGATGGCGTCCTCTGCATGTAAAGCAGTTGTGGAGGCTGGTGCAATTCTGGACATGGTGTTGCCGCGCAAAGCAATTTAAACACAACTTGTGTTGTCGGATGAGCTGCAAGCGCTCGGGAACCGAAATCTTCTGGAATTTCCGACATAGTCGGAGCGGATGCGTCTCATTGGGACAGAGCTGGCACCTTTGAGCCGTGAATTCGACCTTGGATTCGAAGGAGTGAATATTCCGGAAAGTCGGCGTAGTTTAAGCCGCTACCGAGACGGGCTGCTTAGGTTGAGTCGCCACCGAGGCCCCCGGGTTAAGATCCTCAATAGCCACTAACGTGCGGTGTCGTTCAAGAAGGAACGTGTCCAGTTCCGCCCATGTAGCAATCTCCGTCTTGCTCTGTAGAGACTGTTCCCATAGGGATAAGGTGAGTTTTGGTAACCTAGAGGAAACCAAGAATACTAAGAGGCAGTCCCAGCTATCCGTGTTGATCTGAGAGAACCTCAACGCCGTTAAGCACCCATGGACGGTACTGTGTAACTTTTTGAGTCGCTAGACGCGTGGGAGATCGGCTTCAAGCCGAAAAGCTGTTTGAGTTGGCCGTTGACCAACAATCGCCGATTTTCGAATCGAAGCGTCAGTTCGGCCCAAGTGGCTTGAAAGCCGTCGTTGGTGAGAGGATAACGCAAGACAATGTCGTGCGCCTCACCCGTAGTCTTGGCGTTGAGATGGAATAGCTTTTCCACCTCGGTTAGCCGCGGATTGTTGCGGTAGATTGCCGTGAAGAGATCACGGAACGTGGGCCACTGGGTATAATTCCCCTGGAAGGCCTCAGTGATGCGGCTTCAATAAGTTCGTCGAGCTCCGCAGAGCAGCGTTCGAACACTGAGTAGCAGTACTCGTATTTAGCTTGTACCGTCGCCATAGCTCCGGTTTCCCCCTCCTGGGCGACCACGTCCGAACAGGATTCGAATTCCTCCTCTACCTTATCCCAAAGCACCTCATTTGGTTCAGCTGCACCCGACAGGTCGGCTTCGAGGCGGCGGCGGCCCTCGGAGTATTAATCCGGGCCTCGAACTGGCTCAGGCGGTCTGTGACCGCGATGAACTTCAGCAGGGCTGTGTCTACCCGGGATTGGGACATTTTTGCACCGGATCGGGTCTGGTGCAAAACCAGGGGATCATCCGATTAATGGTTAACCGGATGCCGAGATTGCGTACAGCGTGTTTTGTGCCGAAATTGTACCCGGGGATCATTCGATTAATGGGTAACCGAATGCCGAGATTTTTGTTGTGTGGCTGCGCGGCCGAGTTTCTTATACACACTTTTTCACGGAACAGTGGGGTCGACCGAGCGCAAATGGGAGTAAAAACAACTGACGAATTCCTGCTCGGAGCCAACAATTGTGGATAGGGGTCCGGCTGTGGCGGAGACGGAAGATTGTTGGGAGCCTATCGGACATGCGTCAATCGGACATGCGTCGACGCTGCATCTACCGATCACTGTGTGCCGGCGTATAAGCACTCGCGAAATCAAACACACCCACAAGCGCGGCTGGGGCAGGCGGACCACACTATTTGCCACTGCTTCGTACTTATCTTGAATTATTATGATGATCCGGCTCGAAGGACCAAATGTTCGGGCGAAGGCTGGCGGGGGCCGGTAGCCGGAGCGGAGCAGTCTGAAGCCAGGGCGGTGTAGCTGGGGTTCCGTCCTGTCCCACGGTGCGAGTTGCTCCAGCGGCGATCCTCTCTGTTGGCGCTTGGAGTGGCTCCCTCGGAGGCCGCTGATAGCGATGACGGAGAGGGCGTTGCGGGGTAGTTGCCGTGGAATACGGGGTAGCAATCCGATGCTTGTTCTTTAATGGTTCTTCTTCACGGGTAAGAAGCAGAATGCCCACTTGCCGATTGCCCCTGGGAGAGCGCTATTTTTAGCCCTTGCCAGGTCGGAAAACAATCGGTCAGAGCGGCTGTTAAGCCGAACTTAACAGTCCCGCTTAACAGCACGGGGGGGGAGCCCTGGAGCACCGATAGGCGTCAGCTGGTGTGAACAATATATTATTATATAATCAATAGATTGAAATCATAGAAGACATAGGTACCAATGAAATTAGTGTTAATAAAGAACTTATAAAACCTCAGGGAATAAGGTTGAATCTTCTCATGTCCGCTCGTTACTCTGCCGGGACCTACAGAAGGAGACATGAACACGTTTTTCGCCGGAATGGTAAGAAGATGTTATTGTTTTGGCTTTCCTTCCGTTATTCAGCTAGATAAAGTTTGTTTTTACATTTTTGCCCCGCTTCTCTCCGGATTTGAATTTGCATAAAACTGTATTGTATTCTACAAATTTGATTATATCTCGGAGACGGTAAGCGCTGAGCTACGTCTGGTTTGAATGTACCAAAAGCAGGAATGCTGCAATTAAGCCCCAGCTTCCAATACCCATAAAATTTATTTACATATGTATGTATCTATGTGCAAACATTCATAAAGTTACCACAAAAACTAATAAAGATGCTGCTAATTTATGTTCGAGCTTGTTTTCAATGTACCTTAACGTACAAATGGTATATTAAAATTGTACAAATGCATGTAACAGGCAGAAGGAGTCGTCTCCGACCCCATTTAGTGTGTATGTATATTCTTGTTCAGCATCTATAGCCGAGTCGATATAGTATGAACGTATGTATGAACACCTCGTTCTCGCAGATGGTAAGAGCTAGAGGTATTCTTCTTTTTGCTTTTGGTGTGTTGCTATTGCAGACAGATCAAGTTTATTTCAAATTCGTGCCACATTCCTTTCCGCTTCGTAATTTGCACAAAAATTTATTTTCTTCGATATATTTGCCTATAACTTGAACAAAATCAGAGCTAGGGACCTATTTCTGTTTGCAATAGGTGCGTTTAACTATTACGCAGATAATGTTATTATCGGATGTTTGCCACGCCCCTTTCCGCCTTTGCCTGATAAAAGCTAGATACATCATTTTGAGTCCGCTAAGTCCGCTGATCGTCAAACACGTGCATTACGTCCAGATCGGACAATAAATATAGAAGATATGGCCAATTAAAGTTTTGCCCACCCCTTCCAACGGCAACGGCTGCTGCTACAGATGCTGGGTGACGTCATCTGTCTCTTCTTTGACTTCGATCTGTCCGCACGTCTATACATACAGAAGTGTGTGTATGTATGCACAATACATATAGAAGTGAATGTAAATATGTGTGTACGTGCTGATTGTTTGGATGTCAACAAACGAAAATTTGCTGAATTATTAAAAAAAAATAAAAACAAAGAAATGGTTGATAAAGAAAATAGGTACACGGTATCTCGTTGTCGTGAAATCTCGACTACAGCTTTTCTACTTATTTTTTTAATCAGTTGATTATTCCGCGCAAATGACAAAGACGTGTGCCTCCATGAGCTTCTGGTTTTATATTTTATGTACATAAGTATAGCTCATGTGAGCTATTTGCGCCACCCCCTCTGGCAGAAATGGCACAAATGTGTTGCGCCCATATCAAATGCTATTGAAAATCTGTCGTTTACATTTTTTTGTATCTTCAGTAACTTTAAAGATAAGATGTTTGAAATTCCCGTTTCGGCTAGCGCGAAATAAGCTGCGACCCACTGTATATATTATACGCTACAGTAAATTCCAAAGAGATGGACAATATTAATTTTGCAAACATGTAGCAAAGCGAGTGTTCAAACCTTTGCCTTGTTCTTTTCTGACTTTTCGATTGACGAAGTTTGCTTTTAAATTTTCGCCTCTAGCGTCGAAAATTTCGAAAATATAGCTTTTGCGAAATTTATAGCAAATGCAAAGGCGGACAGGGGCGCGGCAAAATCTGGAAATAACATTGTTAAACGGACCTATTGTAAAATATTTAATATTTATTTTGGACCAAATATTTATTTTTGTCCAAGTTATAGTCTGTTTAGTATGGGGCATGTACATGCCACTACTCGTACAATAAAGTAGAGTTTTTTAAAGAAAATGTACGTGTATAAAAAACTTGTTTACCAAAATACTTTGTTTATACCCGAGTAAGGTCGCAATTTGTTTTTTGTCGGTTTCCAGATAAGGTGTGTTTCTTCGGACTGCTTTTCCACCCCCTATACATCTTTGAAGTGAGCAGCAGCGTTTTACCCTTCTAACTACAAATATATCTGAATATACATAAGTGTGCGGGGAACATTCGGTGCTCGTTTAGACATCGTTTTGTCATCTTGGGGCCATGTGTGCGTGAGCCTTAAATGTCAAACCCTTTTCAAAAAAGTCTGGCAAAGACCGCAACATTCGCTCATTGTCCAGAATGCTGAGGCAGCCGAACAACACTCATTGAAAATTTTGTGCTTGGTTTTCTACCAGAATTTATATTTTTAAATACTTTTTTGTACACGTTTATCGTAGAGAGGGTATATTAGGTTCGCGCTTATGTATGCACTTATAATATGTAACAGTGTGAAGGAGTATTTCACTCATAATTTCATCTCATTCAATATACTCGACCATAGTTCCCTCTTGTTTTTTCCCCGATGTGTTTATATATGTTAGTAACTAACATTATTATTAGCCTTTCAAAATGGCCAAGGCAATGATTGGTTAAGCGTTGCTAATAAGTATGCCTAGAAGCCCTCATACAAATAGCCTACCTCACTACTCAATGGCAATGCTTATTAGTCCCCAAAGCACGTACACCGATTTTTCATTGCACTGTCCTTTTCCGCTGACCCCTTTCTTCTCCTATTCTATGGGAATTTTCCGGAGAATTTTTCCTGTCAACTGGTTGATTGGCAACTGGCTCTTGTCTTACTAACTGTCTCGGCCCTTAACTATCAGTTTCACTTTCAGAATACGTCTTAGTTTCAGTCACAGTCTCCGTGGCAGGGAAAGTCCTGCCAGCTGGCTGCCAGTTCCAATTTTTAGCAATGTCAGTCGGGGTCAAGAAAATTACTTTTATGTTTAGGAATAGCTTCGCGACATCAAAAAAAGGGGGTGCAGACAATTTCCATCTCGTGTAGACTGATTTCTGCTCTAAATGGGCAGCAATTAAATGACGGCCACCCGCCAGATTTCCAAAATAATCTTGTTTCGTCCAAATTTGACTTCCGAATTCGACGGCTATTAGTGGGCCAAAATATTATTTCAAATAAACAATTAGGAGCGGCAATACGAGTAGTCGATTGTCTTGCCCGAATAGTTATTCGGGTTTCGATGAATTGAATATTTTATGTCAACAAATTTATATTTGTACATTTGTTTTGAACCCAGTAATTATGGTTATACCTCGGTAAATCCCTTTGAGGAAAACATAGATTTTGTTTCGTGCAGCTAAGAGCTAGCAATATTATTTTTAGACCAGCATCCCTTCTTGAAGTTATTCTCACAAAAGGCATCATTTACTTAAATTTTTTCGAGCCGGGTAGTGCCGAAAAGTTGACCTACGAATGTTGATGTTGTAATATTGATAAAACTGTTAGGTTGCATAAGAGTATTTGAAATTGTAGGCCAATTTCTTTAAAATCAGCTTTTGCCCGCAACCATCGCGGCTACAAAGTAGATTACTTTTGACGGCTATTTTTTAAGCCCTCTATCTCAAAGGAAAAATTACTCGTATATAGAAATTTCTAGAATCGAACTGTTACGTTTTATTAGAAATTGTACCAAATGAAACTTATGACGGATTTTTAAATACGCACAATACATTTTGAGGCTACCTTCCTAACATGCTAATGTGAGCAAAAAGTGAAAAAAAATTATCTCTAACTTAAAACCATATGGCTCTTCCTTTTCGTCGCCTGCGTGCTGCTTTTGTTACTTGCCTCTCCGCATCGGTGACTGTCGCTGACGTTGACAGGCTCTCATGAGACCCAGAGACCTCGGCCTTACAGACTAACCATATTCTCACGCAGCAACTTGCCTTAGTTCCAGTAAACTTCCTCACCCAATAACTGACTCTCTACTCGTCTCACAACGGCAACGACTTGGCACACATTAAATTGAGTTTATATATTAATACGCTTGGCTGACGGCCGGGCCAACATTAATTTAATTATACGTCTATTTTCCTCTCGTTTCCTCCTTGTCGGATGTCGCAGTGTCCAATTTACACATCTCGGCGCATTCTTATTACCCCGAAACTTGTAGAATCTGCAAGGGAGTTTGCTTGATTCAAGTAAATATTATTGCTCTACGATTTTTTAAGCAGTTTTTTAAGTCTCTAAAATATTCATGAATGTAAACAAGTAGAAACGCTGTAGTAATTTCTCGGAAACGAGATATCATTTAGTTTTACCGTTTTAATATTTTAGCTCTAAATTGAGTCAAAGTAGAAATTGTTAATATGACGTTATCCGGCATTGACACTTTAAAAAGACGGGGATATTTAATGTTCGTATCTTCATCAGTTATTGTTCGATCTTAACAAGACTTGATACATGGCTCGATATTATAATTTTTATCTTTAAGCAACAAAATTTATATCTCTTGCTTTAACTATTTCGGGGATATAGACAAATATGCAAAAGGAACTTTCTTTTTTTTTTTATTAACAAAGGAGGAAAAGAGCGAAACCAAAATTAAAAAAAGACACATTCTCTGTTTACATTTAACGCACTTAATTATATCTCTACCTCCTACCATTACGGAGCTATTGTCAAATACGTGCAAGAAATATAGTTTTATTCAAATTACGAAGGCGGAATGGGGCGTTGCAAATATTTGAAATAGACTCGATGCGTACACCTACGGACCTAAAGCAAAGTACTTACCGTCTCGGAGAACGAAATGTTCATACATACCGACGGACAGACAGACAAACGGTACATAAGTGCAGCAAATATCTATCTGCGTTGTGAAAATCAGCCGGTTACGCCTACTTCTGTCCGCGCAAATGACAAAAAAAATGGTATGTTATGTTGCACCCACACAAACACAAATTACGAAAATTTGTTGCGCCCACAATTTCAATGCAATTATAATGTTTCAAAAGTCAGTCGGAAACTGATAACCGGGTATTTATAGTCAAAACACTCGACTATAATCGTTCCTACTACTTGTTTCTTTTAGTGGTGTTAGAAGGAACAATAAGTGAGATGACAACGTTAGACGAGAGTGGGAGATACAGACAAATGGCGTAGTTGATTCTCTTCGATTGAATTTGGTCTGTAGATGCTTGCCTATCATGCTCCGGTCTGGTTTGGTCGCCAACAATTTCATCCCACAGCATGCTCATTATAAGACATCAAAATAGTTATGGCAACTTTAATGGTGTGCTCGGCATAGAAACACCGATAAAAGTTCCCAAGAGGATAAGCGCAGTAAAAAATGTTCGTGCAAAAATACCGAAAGTTGACCAGATAATTGATATAGCTTACCTCAATTTATCATGTACCATAAGGTACAAATGGTTTGTGCAATGCATGTAACAGGGAGAAGGAAGCGTTTCCGACCCTATAAAGGATATATATTCTTGATCAGCATCAACAGTCGAGTCGATCTAGCCATGTCCGTCATAAATATAGAAGATATGACCAATTAAAGTTTTACCCACCCCTTCCCACGGCAACGGCATGCCGTGGCAAGAGAGGTACGTGGTTTCTCGTTGTTGAGAAATCTCGACTACAGCGTTTCTACTTGTTTTTTTTTTTATTTAGAACGTTAAAATATAATAAACAAGAGATATGCTACTTATGACATCTTAGCTAGATGTACATTTATATAGTTGGTGGGATAGCTTTAAAAAATGTAAGTGACATATTTACATAATATTTTAACATTACATATTTACAAACACACTTTTTTTCTGCAGTGTATATTTGGGTATGAGTGAGTGGGCTAGTATTCCATAGTTGTATAGTTGGTGTGGAGTAGTCAACACTGTACAGTGTTTTGGTGTGCAGTTGACTTACTGTACAGTGTGTGAAATTTCATGACTGGTACATTTTATACTTCTAACCGGTACTTCTTACGCTGTGTCTCTGGCACTAAAAAACGTTAAACATACAAGGGACAATCAAAAACAGCAATCCCATAAACTTGGAGCGCGTATTTTCGGCAAGAGTAGCCACGCCATTTTCCTAGCCCTGTCTTGAATATGTTGACATTGTGTTTTGCACATGATTATGGACAACAGCCAGTTTGATCAATAGAATATAAAAACAAATCTCTTACATATTCAAACTTAAGAAAAACTACTTTCGGCACTAAGGCGCTCAAATTCTCCAAAGTGCGAACAACCGTGGCTGGAGAAGAGCTGCGCGACCAGGTATAGCTTTTACAGGGAGCTGATGAATAATAATATCTTTTTATTTGATATTAAAATACATTTATTAGGAAAATTCCTTAAAAAGTAGTTCCCTTTAATTTAGTTCAATAAGAAATACCGGTTTTCGATTTACAAAGGTTATATTCAGTTAAAATACTGCGCAGTAGAACATGAATTACAATAACTTGAATATAAGTCAAATTACTCATTGTAATTCTAATTGCACATTTACTAGCTGGAGCCGTGTCTTTGTCAACATTTTTTTGAAAGAGGATTTATGTAATGTTTACACATGAAAGATGCATTTTATTTAAAAAGTTATTTGGAGCTGTATTATGATACAAAACGGGGCGAGCTGGTTCATAGCAATAAAAATTGTCATGGTAATACAAATTTAAAAATCTGTCATTTTATCTCGCATCCCTGCGAATCAAGAAATTTTGGGACGTCCTCAATGTTAAAGTTACCGAAATTAAACATACTTATCTATGATCTTCATTAGAATCGGTCACACCAACTTCCCCGCCTCTAATATTTGCATGGATAATATTTTGTTTATTGATGATAACTTACTTCGTTTACCGCTATCGCACAACTTGAATTTACCATATTCTTTAAGTAAATATACATACATAAACGGACAGTGGAATGCTGGCTCGGGCAGGGGAACATAATCACATGGGCACCCCCAAATAAGGGCGGAACATAAATAGAAATTGGAATTGAAATTAAGCGCAGAAAGCTAAGAATAATTACCTGTTTAGAGCTGAACGTAAACTAATTACGTTAAGCTATATGGATCGCCTGATCTCGAATTTGCAGCTACAAATCATCGGGAAGATCGTAAATCCCTTCGCACTTGGACCGCCCGCTGCACGGCGTATATATCTTTGTCGATCCGCCAAGCATTTATTTAGTTTATCTGACTCCAGGCATTGCGTTTTCCGAAATAGAAAAATTTTAGACCCAGTCTGGTACGAGGCCATCAAAAGTACATCTTTAAATATTCGCAAGATTGACATGGCCATCGTTCGTCAGTCGTGAGTCGTTCTTAATGCTTGCCAAAGCTTTTTTATTTTAAATCCTTGTTCCCTCCCATTTTTCTTACTTACAAGGCGTGAAAGATATTGATTGTGACTCGCGATAGTCACACATCGATGCATATTTAAATTCTCCGCACAAACAGCTACCTCGAGTAATCGAAAAAGAAGCAATATTTTTGGCTTAGTCGATGGCCTGCAAGGAACATATCATTGTATTTGGATGCAAATTTTGCCGATCTTTTAATAAGCGGGCTTCCGAAGAAAATTAATCTTCTGACTATTGCAAAAAACGGTTAGGATTATTATAAATTGACGTGAGAAATTGTGGGAATCTTTCAAGGCATTTTATAATAATACATGGTATGCGAGATGAGATGTTGGATGTGGTTATCATGTGATGTTTAATGATTTTGCAATAATATATTTTTTTTGTCCAACCCGTTTTTCCGGTGTTTAAGTTACCAAGGTATTTTAAATTTTTTGCGTCCATCCTTATTGGAAAAACAAATCGAAAATGCACTATATAGGAACATGGTAATTCGTTATCGAAAAATATACCAAGTATAATGTTATAAGAGGATTAAAGTGTAAGCATCAATAGGTAAAGAGTAGGTACAGTTAAAAGGGTTTCATATTCAAGAGGAGCGCAGTATCCTCTCAAGTTTTCGTTATTTGCATTCGGGCTAACCCAATGTCGAGTTGTTAGTTAGCACACATTGTTGGGGTTGGTTCGTGTGTTAACTCCATTTTCCCGCCAGTTTCCACATTTACACACTCAGACTAGGTGGGTGGTTTGCCGGCTGGCAGCAAAGTTTGCGCTCACATCCACTTTGCAATGGAGGCGGCACAAAAGACTTTAACTTGTTTTATGTCCTCCCCGATCCCCGCGTCGAACCTCTGAGATGCGTGAAAACTCCATTTTTTATACCATGTACCTTAAGGTACAAATGGTATATTAACTTTGTGCAAATGTATGTAACAGCCAGAAGGAGACATCTCCGACCCCATAAAGTATATATATTCTTGATCAGCGTCAACAGCCGAGTCGATATAGCCATGTCCGTCCGTCCGTCTGTATGTATGAACACCTCGTTCTCGGAGATGGTAAGAGCTAGAGGTCTAATTCTTTTTGCTTTTGGTGTGTTATTGTTGCAGGCAGATCAAGTTTATTTCAAATTTTTGCCACGCCCCTTTCCGCCTTCGTAATTTGCATAAAACTGTATTTTCTTCGATAACTTGGACAAAATAAGAGCTAGAGACCTGTTTCTTTTTGCATTAAAACCGTTTAACTATTATGCAGATAATTTCATTTCCAGATTTTTGCCACGCCCCTTTCCGCCCTCGTATTCGCAAAAAAATCGATATCTCCAGAATGGTAAAAGCTACAGACATAATTTTAGGCGTACTAAGCTAAGTGATCGCCAAACACGTGCATGCAAAATTACGTTCAGATCGGACAATAAATATAGAAGATATGGCCAATTAAAGTTTTACCCACCCATACCCACGGCAACGGCAAGAGAGGTACATGGTATCTCGTTGTCGAGAAATCTCGACTACAGCGTTTCTACTTGTTTTTATATTTGCTAAAGTATTATTGAAAAAGCTGAAGATTTGTCTACACGTCGTCAGTCTCCAAGAGAGAAGATTCAATAAAGTCTATAATTTTGAATGCGTTTGATCAAGAGATGAAGGACAATGATAAAAGTTCTTCCGCTGCGAACTAGAAAATGCTTAGAGGACATCGTACATAACTCGTTACATTCTTCTAGATTGGGGGCACGTAGTGTAAAATCGTTGCGAGGCGGTGTTAAGAGTTTGTTAAACTGTGAGATAATATCTTCATGGTCTGCAGAAAATTAAAAGTTACTGGAAAATTTGTAATGACACTAAAGCAAGCATGCTCAAAAGGAATTTAATTTAATGACACCATAATGGAAAGCATTCGGAGCGCTTACGATTATAGTCGAGGGGCTCGACTATAAGTACCCGGATCTCAGTTTCCATCTAATTTTTGAAACATTACAATAGCATTTAAATTTTTGGCGCAACAAATTTTTGTGAGTGTGTAAGAGAAGTGCGCGCTATATTTCTATGGATAAGCTTGCGGGCGCAACTAGGCGTAACCTGCTGATTTTCACAATCAGTTGGGACGCTACAGAGTTTCGCGAAGCCGATTTTTAAAGAAAACTTGTGCTAGTATCACAGAATTCTGAATATGCAATTAGTTTTTTTTACCATGTACCTTAAGGTACAAATGGTATATTAAGTTTGTGCAATGTATGTAACAGGGAGAAGGAAGCGTTTCCGACCCTAAAAAGTATATATATTCTTGATCAGCATCAACAGTCGAGTCGATCTAGCCATGTCCGTCTGTATGTATGAACACGTCGTTCTTGGAGGTGGTAAGAGCTAAAGGTGTAATTCTTTTTGCTTTAGGTCCGTTATATGTGTACGAAGGTCAAGTTTGTTTCAAATTTTTGCCACGCCCCTTTCCGCCGTCGTAATTTGCATAAAACTGTATTTTCTTCGATAACTTCGATAAACTAACAGCTAGAGACCTATTTCTTTTTGCATTAGGTCCGTTTAACTATTACGCAAATAATGTCATTCTTGGATTTTTGTCACGCCCTTTTCGGTCTTCGTATTTCCAAAAAAATCGATATCAAAATATGATAATGACAAAAATGATAAAAGCTAGTGACATAATTTTAAATCCGCTAAGTCCACTGATCGTCAAACACATGAAAGCACAATTACGTTGAGATCGGACAATAAATACAGAAGATATGACCAATTAAAGTTTTACCCACCCCTTTCCACGGCAACGGCAAGACAGGTACATGGTATCTCGTTGTCGAGAAATCTCGACTACAGCGTTTTTACTTATTGCTAATTTTAAATTTGGTGATTTGTTGAAATTAAATGACGGTGAATTGTACTCGTATTGTAATACGAGTTATTTTTATACTCGTAATACGAAATATTTCAATCAGTTTTAGCGTCAGCTGGCTACGACAAATCTGTTTGTTGTATTCGCGAATTTTTACCAATTACTTTGCTACGCGTATACTCTGTTACCAAATAATAAAATAATATTCCCTCAAATAAATATATACGGTCCTAACCTAGATTCTCAATATTAATCGTTTTATAGCCTTGAAGCCTGCTCAGCGAAAGAATATCCGTGCTTGAATATGCCGCACTGGCTACCGGAAAAGGAAACACCATAATATACATTTAAACTGATATATCCTAAATTCGCCAACATTCAAGATGGAAAATAACTCAGCTTCCGGCTCCGCTTCGGTTCCCGTATACCCGTTTCCGTACGAGATATCCGCCACGAATGTTTTGTATCAGTGGACGTCCACTGACGCCGCTGCCGCAGCCGCAGTCGCCCGACTTTCCCCATCTGCCACACCCCCCGCCGGTACTTTGACATCGGAATTGGACCATCGCGCCCTCGAGGACGGGGACAAGTATGTTCTTCTGAACGATTCGCATTTCGATTACGGAAGTGGAAACGGGAGCTTCGATAGCACGCTCTACCAGCAGCATTTGGCCGCCGGTCAATGCCGCCAGGTGGACCTGAATATGAGCTATTGGAACCTCACATGCGACTCCCCGCTAAACTATGCGACACCCCTTTACGGCTACTGCATGCCATTCCTGCTGATCATTACGATCATCTCCAACTCCTTGATTGTTCTCGTGCTCAGCAAAAAGAGCATGGCCACGCCCACCAACTTTGTGCTCATGGGTAAGTGGTACCTGTATACGATGTTTACATATTTGCAATAAGTATACTGCGAATGTACATACACTTGCCAGAACAACTATACTACAAAAGCAAATACTTTTACGAGTATTAATGGAAAAACCAACATTTTTATAGCATGTACCTTAAGGTACAAATGGTATATTAGCTTTGTGAAAATATATGTAGCAGGCAGAAGGAAGCGTTTCCGACCCTATAAAGTATATACATATATTCTTGATCAGCATCAACAGCCAAGTCGATCTAGCCATGTCTACCTGTCTGTCCGTCTGTATGTATGAACACGTCGTTCTCGGAGATGGTAAGAGCTAGAGGTGTAATTCTTTTTGCTTCAGGTCTGTTATATGTGATACAATTAATAAGCATTTGAACGTATGTACATTGATGCTCGCAATTGATATGTAATTACAATAATTTCTATTTTCCACTTCGTCCGCCTTGCGACGTTTCTTTTTGTTTGCAGGAATGGCTATATGCGATATGCTGACGGTTATATTTCCGGCGCCGGGCCTGTGGTACATGTACACGTTCGGCAATCATTATAAGCCCCTGCATCCAGTCTCAATGTGTCTGGCCTACAGCATTTTCAATGAGGTAAGTCAGCAAAAGGCAGCAGGTCCACAAAATAAACTGCCTGAACCTTAAACGGCCTAGCAAGTCACATTTTATTGTCGATTGTCTGAAGTATCACTAGATATATAAATGTTGAATTTCCCTGTTTGTCCCAATTTTTGCACCTCAAAGAGGGAGTCCCGGGATGTGTCATTAAGTCCGGGTTATTTATTTATTTATTGCTTATATGCTGCAATTATCGGTGAACTGAAATTGATGAAAGGAATCATGGGCTATTAACAGTATTTAGATGTCCTAAACTGAAATTAAACAAGTACGAACGATTACAAGAACGATTTTGGCGCAACAATTTTCATATATTGGTGTTTGGAGGTAAGTGTTTGTGTATATGAGACATGCGCCGCATGTTTAGTGCCTCTAGAGTTAAAATTGTGGACGCCATAGAATTTCGCGGTTTGCGGGGTTGCGGAGGTAGCCGATATTTAAAACAAACCTGAACTGAACAAGTATCACACAATTCTAAATATGCAATTAGTTTTTCGTTATCTTTTATAGTGTCAAAAATCGAGGCGTTCATACGGACAGACGGACATGGCTAGATCTACTCGGCTGTCGATGCTGATTAAGAATAATATTTTGTAGGGTCGGGAAAGCTTCCTTCTCCTTGTTACATACCTACATTCGCACGAATATAATATACCCCTGTTCTTTTTAAGAACCGGGTATAATAATTACATACTTAACTGTTATTAGCTTAAGAAACGACGTGTGTGTATATATAAACTGAGATCAAATCGGTTGTTGATGAGGATCAATAGCCTTTTTGGGGCTAGAGATGTATCCTTCTATCTGTTACATCTGTAAAAACCTAATATACTATTTTTACGATGAGACACATGTTATAAAAACGTTTTAGCGGAAAATCCGACAAAGAGGTAAGCAAATTAAATCTATACTATATATCTTCTACAACCAGATATACTAGGTACGAGTATTTTTAACTAAACAGGCAGCCAAAGTCACATGGTACATTGTAGTCTCAATTTGAATTGATCTAATGGAATTAAATTGAATTTTTATTGCATTAACCCTCTACTGCATGAGCACAAAACAAGTAGGAACGCTGTAGTCGAGATTTCTCGACAACGAGATACCATGTACCTCTTTTCTTTATTGATTTCGTTGATTTTATTTTTTTTTTCAAAAAATTCACCAAATTTTCGTTTATGTGCGGCATGCCGTTGCCTAGAGAAGGGGTGGGTAAAACTTTAATTGGCCATATCTTCTATATTTATTGTCCGATCCGTACGTAATTTTGCACGTACGTGTTTGACGATCAGTGGACTTATTTTTTTTAAATACGAGGGCGGAAAGGGGCGTGGCAAAAATCCAAGAATAACATTATCTGCGCAATAGTTAAACGGACATATTGCAAAAAGAAATAGGTCTCTAGCTTTTATTTTGTCCAAGTTATCGAAGAAAATTCAAATACAGTTTTATGCAAATTACGAAGGCGGAAAGGGGCGTGGCAAAAATTTGAAATAAACTTGATCGCCTGCAACAATAACACACCATAAGCAAAAAGAATTAGATCTCTATCTCTTACCATCTCCGAGAACGAGGTGTTCATACATACAGACAGACGGACGGACGGACAGACGGACAGACGGACGGACGGACAGACGGGCAGACGGACATGGCTATATCGACTCGGCTGTTGATGCTGATCAAGAATATATATACTTTATGGGGTCGGAGATGTCTCCTTCTGGCTGTTACATACATTTGCACAAAGTTAATATACCATTTGTACCTTAAGGTACATGGTATAAAAATGCTTCACAGAAACTTTTGCCCCCTTTTCGTTAGCTGAGTATAGCTGAGTATTTGTTCTGATGCTAATTTATGCTCGTTGTGCATCCCATTGCGTTATCATTATCGTTAACACATTCGATGCCACACTCCGTCCACCATTTCCCAAATTTCCCGTGTGCGTCATTTTTGTCAGCAAGTGGAACGAAAGAAAACCGTTGCGGTTGCCACTTGTCAACTGCTTCCGAGAAACCTCACTAATCCACCCCCGTCCGAGCCGCCTACTCATGCCACCTTCATTCAAGATCATTTTCCTGGAATTACAATGCGAACTCGATTTTACAGCTTTCGCGACACATCTGCTTTGATTCAAGCAGGCCATCCACAGGCGAGCATGTTGGCGAACATGCTTGCCAACTTGAATTTAATTTGCCCACCAACTAGTGCCAACATGCTCGCGAACATCATTTGTCGTCAAATTTTCAAGCAGTCAACATGTCAGCGGACAACGACAGCGGCACTGTAATTGCATTGATGGCAATAAATATTTGCTTAGAGGAAGAGTTGCAAAAGCAACGAGTTGACTTTTTTATCCACTGTGTCTATTATGGCGTGCTCATCGATTTCTTTATATTTTTGGAGTAGCACTTGCCATGCTTTATTTCATAAATTTTTATTTTTGCAGGCCTCGCATTTTGCTTGCCATACAGCAGGCTCATTTTTCACACAAAAAATAAATTCTTCCATAAATTGTTTGCTCATTTTGCGCTGCGAAAACACGTCCTCTCTCTACGAACCGATTTGAGAAATTATGTTCGTGCCAACCTTGCCATCCACAGGCGAGCATGTTGTGCGAACATGAGCAAAATAAAATGATTTCAATTTCATGCAAGCATGTTGGCGAACACGAAATTTGACGACGAACACTACCATACATTATTAAAATTGCGGCGAGCACAACATGTTCGCCAACATGCTCGCCTGTAAATGGCCTGCTTAATCAACGTATTCAATATGCTGCAAGTGTACGTAGTACAGAATTCGTGAGAGGGGATAGTGCTATAAGCAGTGGGAAGGGTTAGTTGTGTTGGGTGCAAAACCAAAGCGAAATTGTTTACTCACTTAAATAAAGTGGAGTCAATATGATAAAAATTTATGTGCTAATTTAATGAGCATATTGGAAAACAAACAGTGGTAATCGAAAGTGAATGGGCTATTTTACAGAGCAAGCTGAAACTGTTAATCGATCCAAAACAATTAATTTGTTTTTATACTATTAACTATACTTTTCATGTGTTCTGTAAATATTTTAAGGTTGAACGCACTTTTTGAAATTTTATAATTGATGGATATATATACTGATATATACTGATATACCGTATATACTGATTTTTAAAAACTTAGAGTAATGTATTCGCTAATTTTCTTTTATTATTGTAATGGCTTAAACTTTAAACATTGGTTTTTGGGTTATCCTCTGAATAAGTGAAGAGCCTTTTTTAAAATCAATGCGGCACAAGTTGCCGTTATTCAATTTAAAATTATTATAGATTATAGGCTAAAATGTAAGGGATACGATTAAAATTCCTAATCCCTAAAAACTACTTTCTTACAAAGTCAGCTTTGAAATTAAATTGTTTGCAAGAAGCATTCGCTTGCACCTATTGGGATAGGATAATTTTCAAAAATGTTGGCTACGATATTCTGCCTTTCTAGCAATCAAATTTAGTTCACATAATTTTTGTAAATGTAAAATGGGGTTTACCTAGGAGTTACAAATTTTACTGTTGGACTTATCTTCTAACCGTATATAATTTTACATTTAATTTTCTAAGCTCAGCATCACTGATCTCTTCTCTTTTTTTATAACATAAATTATTTGTACATATAAAATTGATTTGGGGGGAATCAGAATTTAGTGTCTCTATTAATAAAACTGTGGACGTTACAGAATTTCTTGGATGGCGTGGCCGAAACAAATTTTCGCCAATTGCGCGGGCGTGGATCCTCGTGACTGACTGATTTTGGTAACAGTTTCTAAAACAGAAATTGTTTACGCCCCAAGAGGGGCTGGTATTCTCAGAATCAGAATATGCAATTATTTATTGTCTATGCATTATAATATCCTAGAAATAGACGTTCGTACGGACAGACAGACTTAGCTATATTGACTTTGCTGTTGATGGTGATAAAGAATATATATTATTTGTTGAATTGCAAACATTCCTTCTCCCTATTACAAAATTTAAGAATTCGATATACCATACCCTGATCGTTTTAGAACCGGGTATAATTTGTATATATTGATGAAATGGGAGAAGCGAAATCAGATATTATGTTGCTACGAATCCGAAGCTATATTATACACAATGCTATGCGAGCAGGTCCAAAAATAATTTCAAAAACTCAAACTCAAACTGCTCAAACTGCTAGAAAGTTTCGGACAAATGAAGGTAAAATTCCTCGTCGAAACGAAATGCCAACAAAAATAAAAACCCAAAATGCACTTAAAGAAGACGGAATCGTTTAGTCACAAATCAAAGATAAATATTTAAGAAAGCATTCTACTCAAATAACAAAATAAATTAATTAAGTTAGACTAAAAAAAATCGAGGCAAACAATGCGCCATATAGATGAATATTTCAGTTCTTGAAATTTGTATATACATACTAGTATAGACGAATGTATGCTCCAGAAACACATTCCTACCCATTCACCTTCTCGTCTATAGCCCGCTCCATGGATGGCGGGCTTAATAGCCATGTAAATGTTACAAGCTTCCAGAACCGGGTGAGGCGGAACAATTTCATTGTAAAGTACAGAATGCGAACACAGTAGTAATTGCAGTAGAGTCATAAACATAAGCCGGAATAAATCAGAGATGGTATAATTATGTGGCTAAGCTCAATGTCAAACGCACAGTTTGAGAGAACTGCTGTCCTGCTGATACACAGTCTACCACAGAGCCATACTATGCAACATATAGTATATGAAGCAGACTCCCGTAAAATGATCAGTTACCGGGCGGAGGTATCCGTAGTGTGGGATTCCGAACAGGTAATTCGGCTTGACTCGTCTTGGCTTGCCACAGTGGTTCAGGGCTGGAGGATTTGAAGATCATATGAAAATCTATGCCTACCTTATCACTTTTAGAAATTAACAATAGCTAAGAATTTTCGTCATGTAGTTTTAAAAAAATGATTCTCTAAAAATTGTCAACTTTTTAGACAGTGGAATACAAATTGGAATATTATCCTTTTACGAATGACGTGCCTACAATTTGTTGTCGAAAGCTAGTTTATGTTCATCCTGGAAAATATTTTAAGCCACAAAATTAGATGTTGTCTTACATTTTAAAGCTTAATACTCTATTGGTAGAGTCCATAATAATTAATGTTCTCAGTTGCGCCCCATTCCCATCGACACACATGGCAAATGTATACAAACATCTGGTCGCGCTCCTCCACATCCTTAAGCATTGAAAGTCCCCTTTAATATAGCTCATATATATCTAATGTCAACAAACTAGGACTCCCAAGCACAAATCCGCAAGTCACGAAATTTTGTTGCATATACAATATTAATGCATGATATTGATAGAGCTCATTACTCCCTTGTCGCAGTTGAGCCGATCCCTGCCTGCACAAATGTACATCAAGGAACACGTCGCGTTGGGAAAGAGGAAAGAGGCGTGGCAAAAATCTATATCTTCGAAATGGTTAGCTAGAGGCATAATTTTCTGTCCAATAAGTCCACTGATCGTCAAACACGTACGTGCAAAATAACGTACGGATCGGACAATAAATATAAAAGATATGGCCACGCTGGGGTGACGTCATCCGTCTCTTCTTTGACTTCAATTCGTTCGCACGTGTGCACCTGCTGATTTTTTGGATGTCAACAAACGAAAATTTTGTGAATTATTTGAAAAAAAAAAAATGAAATCAAAGAAATGGTTCATAAAGATAAAAGGTACATGGTATCTCGTTGTCGAGAAATCTCGACTACAGCGTTCCTACTTGTTTTTTAAGAATCGAGATTCGATTTGATACGCAGGATTTAATTCAAACTTTTTGTTTGTTGCTTAGATATATGTATGAGAAAATTACAATTTATTGTTGCGTTCAAATGTACGCGCACTTTTAATAATAATGACAATTTACTACGGCGGTCATGCTGTCATGCTGTGCGTAAAATCATCATACACGGAGAGAATTTTCAAAATGTACGAGTACCTACTTAAAAAAAAACACACTCTGTAATTCGTAATGTCGGTTTATTGGGCAGAAAAAAAATTAGAAGAGATATATTGTAAATAGCGGAGTGTTATAATCTGTTTGGAAATTCTGAATTTTGTTAGCCTAAGGATCTTTAAATGGATGCTTTGGTAGTGGTAGTGGTTGTGCGTCGAGTGGGGCGTTGGGTAGGGCGTTGGGTAGGGCGGTGGGTAGGGCGTCTAGTCGTGCGGGGGCGCGGAATGCTGGTGCAGGCCTGAGGCTTGTCTCCCAACTGCAACCTTCCGCAGCGCCTCTTGTCCGTTCGGCGCCAGTCTGCAATAATGATTTAAAGATGACAATCGTTGGATAAATAGCGCGGGGTTACGTACTGTTCCTTGGCTGGCTGTGGCAATTCTGGTTTCGCAGTTGGCAGTTGTTGGCCAGCACTTTGCATTGTCTCCTGTCCCTGCTTTGCACACAAATGTGAGTCTCCGCGTGCGATTGCTTGCACACCACTGGACGAGGGGGGCACGGTGCCCAGCAACGACGGCGGTGGGCGGGACCCACACCCCTTACGCCTTTGCAGTCCAGGTCCCGGGTGTGACGCACGTTTGCCGGGCTTCGGAGAGCATTAGCCAAGCCGAGCTCACAAATTGAATTGAATCGTTGGCACTGACCCTCAGGCGTTCGCCCACACACCTTTGGACTGTTCCGGCTACAAATTTGGGGAATGGGCAGGCACCAGCTCCTTCTGGTGGTTACCGGGTTTGAGGGTCGCGTAGTGGTAGTGGTCCTGCTTGTAGTAGCCATCGCGCAGACACACATCAGGGCTACGCCTGCAGGTGGTTTTAAAAAAATTATAAACGTCAAGGAGATGGCGGAGAGCTTCACTGTTTACCTAAAGAAATTGTCATTGGATGGATCTTCATTTTAAGTTACTGACTTAAAGTAGCGGACGCTTCTGATGTCTTTACCGCCGCGAGCGCCAAGTATTTATACTACTCGTAGTCAACAATATATATAAAAAAAAACTTGGCCCACGCGCATTGAATCGGCTTTTGTTTTCATATTGTACCTTCGATCTGGGGTCAGTAAACCCCGAAATTCAAGCACAACTATCGCTTGATATACGAGGATTAAAAAAAACAGTATAAACAGTATATTTTAAATTATTTAATGTTACATAACTGCAATACTATGAGATAGTTTTGCAGTAACAAGAAACAAATCAAATTCAGACCTGAGCAACTGGAAAGCATTCCAGATTCTATTAGCAGCGAGTATTAGCTTAAATTAAAACAAGTAGAAACGCTGTAGTTCTCGACAATGAGTTACCATGCACCCGTATCTCTCTTACCGCGGCAAGGGGTGGGTAAAACTTTAAGTGACCATATCTTCTATATGTTATTTCCGATCTGGACGTAATTTTGCATGACATGCTTAACGATCAGCGGACTCAAATCGATGTCTCTAGCTTTTAAAAATTTCGAAGATTTAGCTTTAGCGAAGGATGTAGCAAATGCAAAGGCGTGACGAAAATCTGTAAATAACATTATCTACCTCTTAGTTAAACGGACATAATGCAAAAATAGTTTTTGAAGGATGTACAGCTGAATGAAAATTGCGAAGGCGGCAAGGGGGTGGCAACAATTTGAAATAAACTTGATCTGCCTGCATTAACAACGCACCAAAAGCAAAATGAAGTACACCTTTTGGCTGTTACCATCTCTGAGAACGATGTGTTCATACATACAGACGGACAGATAGAAAGACAGACTGACGGACGGACAGACAGACGGGCATGGATAGAGAAGCGAACGTCGAGAATCTCTTACGCCTACTGTTTTGAAGTTACAACCACCAAAATAGATATGTTATTAGAATAGCCAATATATATCTTTAACAAAAATAGACGCCTCACTCCCCTCCGCAAACAGATGGAAAACAAAAGTCGGGTATTTATAGTAGAGACCCTCGACTATAATTGTTCTTACTTGATTTTAAATTACAAATGGTACATTACAAATGGTACATTACAAATGGTACATTACAAATGGTACATTACAAATGGTACATTACAAATGGTACATTACAAATGGTACATTACGTTGTGAAAATGTATGCAACAGGGAAAGGAGACGTCTCCGACCCAAAAGGTATATATGGATATTCTTGATCAGACAGACGGACATGACTACATCGACTCGGCTGTTGATTCCGATCTAGTATATACATATCGAGTTTGTATGGTCGCAGATGTCTCCTTCTCCCTGTTACATACATACACTGCACAAACTTAATATACCATTTGTACCTTAAGGTTTAAATACGAGTACTATATTTCATGTGGCGAAATTGATCAACGATTGTGTTTTGTGTTTAATTTTGCTCATTTGCTTTAGTTTGTCAATTTAAGTACTGTAAGTACAAACAAATCTTTTTAAAAACACTTGCCATTTATTGAAATTAAACAACAAACTTCAGACACTACAAAACAAAGGAACAGGTGTGTATTGTAACGACTGGTTCGCTGCTATAAATAGGCAATGCAGCCACTATAATACTATCAATCAGTTAACTCTGATCAGTCCTTTGAGATCATTCAGTAAAGCTTGTACGAGCCTTAAAAACCATGCCCAAGCTGAGTATTTGTATCCTGCTCGTGGTTCTGGCAATTGCCTCAGTCCAGTCGGACGGAAATCGCCAACCGTGCCAAGGGCGCTGCACAGGATACGGGCCTACCGACGGCAAAGCCGTGTGCATCAGGGACAAGCGCACCAATATGTGCACTAAGCTACGGGCCTGCCGCCTCAGGGAAAAGAACTGTGCGCGTAGAGACTCCGGGTTGGCCCCCCTGAGGGAAAGCTGCATCACCCGATGTCGCAACATTCTCGGCACCAGCGGCGTTGGACAGTGCGCCCCACGCCTTAGGCGGCCCAGCGCAATGTCAAAGCGCATCGCCGAATGCAAGCGACGCATCTGCATCGACGACAAGGTTGCCACCTGCTGGAAGAATTCCCAGGGAGCTTGCATCCTGCAGACCCGATGTGAGGCGCAGCGGAGGAACTGCGTCCGCAAACCGGGCAACCAGTGGGTGAAAAGCAGCCGCTGGGGATGCAAGGGAAACACCCAAGGCGGCGGCGCCCGTCAATGCTGGGTGCGCCCCATTATCAAGGATTAGATTTGGGATTGACTGAATCTGACCATATAAAAGCGATTTGTCCACCATTGGACCCCTGATCATTTACTACGATAGTCTGCATTTCCCTTTTCAAACGTTTTTTTTTCTGGAAATTCTTCGAATAAAACTATTTTGACATTTTTAACGAAAACAAGTAAGAGCGATTATAGTCGAGTGTCTTAGCTATAACTACCCGGTTCTCAGTTTCTGCTGGTTTTTGACACATTATAATACCATTGAAATTTTGGGCGTAACACATTTTCGTAATTTGGTGTTCGGAGGTGTGTGTGTGTAAGAGAAGTGCGCACCATGTTTCTATGGAGAAGATTGTGGACGCATTTTTATCATTTGCGCCAACAAAAGTGGCCGTAACATATTTTCGCAACACAGATAGAGAATGGCCCTATAAATTTACTATTCAAATTTAGTGTCAATAGAGTTAAAATTGTACGAGTATATGCCACAGAATTTCGCGATTTGCGGGGGTGCGGGCGGAGGTAGCCGATTTAAAAAACAAAATTTTGCTGAACTGGTATCCCCAGAATCAGAATGTCCCTATAGTTTTTCTCTATCTATTAAAGTCTCCAAAATCTAGGCGGACAGACGGACAAGGTTAGATCGACTCGGCTGTTGATGCTGACCAAGAATTTATATACTTTACACTGTAAAGTTTACAGGGCCTGAAAAGCTTCCTACTCCTTGTTACATACACTCGCACGAATCCAATATTGTTCTTTTTAAGAACCGGGTATAAAAAGTGCAATTTGTAATTTATACAAAATTGTATTTTCTTCTGCATATTTGTCTTTTGCGTGCACCTAAAATTTAAAATATCAGGTCATATTACCAGTTTCATAAAGATCGAACAATAAATATTGAAGATACGGCTAACAAAATCGGTCACCGTTTTTTGTCAGTGTCCATGCCGAATGACGTCACATCAACCATTTCCGCAGTGAAGTATGTTATAGTGATTTGTATGTTCTAGTTTCATGTATGTATGTGTGCATGTATTTTGGGGTTAAAACCACGGTTGCCAGATTTGGCTCTTTTTTTCTCGTTGGCTCTTTGGCCCATTTTTATTGAATTTGGCTCTTTTTTTGCTAATAGCGATATAAAATATTTTAAATATGAAAAAAAAAAAATTCATATTTTTAATGTCTGAAATCTAAAAATGCCAGATCGATACTAAATTGTTCCGCTTGTATGGCAACCCTAAAAAAGTGTATTGGTATGGTAACTTTCACATGTGACTCTAAGTTTACCGTTGATTGTTGTGTCTCAAAGTGTGCGAAAAAAAATTGTGCGAAAATAAATTGTGCGAAAATAAAGTGTGCAAAATGGACAAGTAAGTAAAGAAATCATGTAGATTTGTGTATCTCAAATGCAATGAAGCTAATTTATTCACCTATGTACATGCAGGTTTGTTTTAACTTCAACAAGTTTAAATAAATCTACGCCCCCGCAGCAATCGACTTCAAGCGACTCACATCCCGCAAGCCAAAAGTAACTGTAAAAGTGTTATTTTTCTAAAGATTTACTTAATATTTGTTTGTCGTAAAATTCCTCTTTCGGAAAATCGCAAAGTGCGTTCTGAATGGCTGGAAAAATTTTCCTGGTTAAAGAACGATGATGGAAGAGCGACTTGCATTCCCTGTGGCATAGTTTTACGGAATCACCTGACGCACATCCAAAGACATTCAACTCAAGCTTCACATTTGCGTTGCTTAAAAAAAATGAAAACCAACTGAAAATCGACACATTTACAAAGGAACATAATGACAATAATAATAAGCAGGTGCGCGATGCCCGAGTACGCACTTGTTATGTTTTTGGTAATGCATAACCTCCCTTTTTTGCTGATGGACTACTTGCCGGATTTGCTGCGGATCTGTTGCCCCGATTCAAAAATTGCGAAGGGCGTAAAGTGTGGTCGGACCAAGGCAACTGAAATTTCGAAGGAACTTGCCAATAAAGCAAAGCAGCGGATAGTGAGTGCATTAAGAGAAACAAAATTTTCTTTAATTGTCGATGAAACCACAGACGTTGCCAACAAAAAATCCCTGGTATTGGTGGCACGTTATTTTCACAACATTTCTGGCAGTATAAAGGACCAATTTTTAGCTCTTATTGAGGTGGAAAAATGTGATGCTCAATCAATTTATAACGCCATTAAAACGTTCTTTTTTGACAACGAAATACCAGTTAAAAATCTAATCGGCCTGGCAACAGATGGTGCTAATGTAATGGCTGGAGGCCTTAATAGCCTTAAAACTAAATTAAGTGCAGACACCAATCTATTTTTTGGAAATGTACCTGCCATTCTTTACACCTTTGCTCAGGATACGCCTGTAAAAAATTACCATCTGAAATTGAAATGCTGTGCCGTAAACTATATTCATATTTTTCGTTTAGTCCAAAGAGAACATCAGAATTAAAAGAATTTCAAGAATTTTGTAATATAAAGCCCCATAAAATTTTGGGAGTTGCCATGACACGTTGGTTATCTTTAGAGAAGGTCATTTCCCGAATTCTTGAGCAATGGGATGCTCTTGAAATCTTTTTCTAGTCCCAGGCTTTAGAAGTTAATAACATTAAGCCAAAGAGAGCTCAATCCATGGCCAAGCCAGAGGTTAAGATTTACCTATTATTTTTACGCTACATTTTAAAAATCATAAATGATTTAAACGTTGAATTTCAGTCTGAATCTGCTCGTTTGCCATATTTGTATGAAAGATTACAAAGCAGCACTAAGCTAATTTTAAGCAACATTGTAACGCAGGACTACGTGAAAAATATAAATTTGGAGGAATTAAATATTTGTGATCTTGATACATATTTTTTGCCTGTTGGAGAAATATTCATAGGGTTTCACGCAGAACAGTGCATCTCTGTCTCTGGGTTTTCACAAGAACAATCTAACAGTATTAAAGTAATTATAAGACAATTTTATTTGGAACTTATTGACCAAATAACAAAACGATTTGAACGACATAAAAAATTTGGTTTTAATAACTCCTGCCAAAGTTCTTTCCGCTGAGGACTGGAACATTGTTCCACTGCTAAAAGATTTTGAAGACCTCTGCGAATCAGAATTTGACCAAATAATTAACCAGTGGAAAATGCTGAAAATTTCAACCGATTCATTAAAAAAAGAAACTGATATTATTTTATTTTGGGACAATATTTCTATGATAACAAATGGATTAAATGAACAAGTTTTTAAAGATCTCATTAAGTTTGTACACAACTTGTTATCACTCCCACACAGCTCTGCTGCAGCGGAGTGAACATTTTTTGAAATTACTCTGATAAAAACGAAATAACGAAATAAATTAGAATTTAATACCGTTAGCAGCATAATGCTATGCAAAGAGCTAATTTTGAATAAAGAAACGCACTATGTTTGGTCGCACAAAGATTTAAATTTAGATTAGATTAGATACTCATGAATTAAATTAACATTTTTTTAGTTTATGTTTTCTCCACTGTAAAGACGGTCGCACGCGACAAAGACTTAAAAAAAACTTTATATGTTTGGTCTCAGAATGACTTAAATTACCAAGTAAGCCTTAGCTGTTAAGCTCTTTCATTGAAGAAAAATGTTTTGTTATGTTTTTGTTTATGTTTTTATATATCTTTCTTAGGATAAAGGTAAAAAAAAAA
>JAJJHQ010001432.1:76103-116867 GCA_021223825.1 Drosophila ironensis
GTCCGTCCGTCCGTCCGTCCGTCTGTCTGTATGTATGAACACCTCGTTCTCGGAGATGGTAAGAGATAGAGGTCTAATTCTTTTTGCTTTTGGTGTGTTATTGTTGCAGCCAGATGAAGTTTATTTCAAATTTTTGCCACGCCCCTTTCCGCCTTCGTAATTTGCATAAAACTGTATTTGAATTTTCTTCGATAACTTGGACAAAATAAGAGCTAGAGACCTATTTCTTTTTGCAATATATCCGTTTAACTATTGCGCAGATAATGTCATTCTTGGATTTTTGCCACGCCCCTTTCCGCCCTCGTATTTGCAAAAAAATCGATATCTTCCAAATGGTAAAAGCTAGAGGCATAATTTCCAATAAGTCCACTGATCGTCAGACCCGTACATGCAAAATTACGTACGGATCGGACAATAAATATAGAAGATATGGCCAATTAAAGTTTTACCCACCCCTTCCCACGGCAACGGCAAGAGAGGTACATGGTATCTCGTTGTCGAGGAATCTCGACTACAGCGTTTCTACTTCTTTTTTTTTGCGCGGTCTCGTTGCTTAACGTGCAACTTCCCACCTCCCGCCCAACCGACCGAGGGGCGCGCCGTGTGTCGTACGGCTCGAGTCGCGGGGATAGACCCGAAAGAAAAGAAAATACGAGGAAAGCTTGATAGAAAGAAAGAATACGAGGAAACTAGTTTAGATGATGTTGTGATAGGTGGATTAGTATTAGGGTTTTAAGGTTGTTAGGATTAGAGTTAGAGGTAATGGTAAAAAGTGCATTGTAGTCCGAACATAGCACCCTAAAAGGATCATGCAGGGCGTAGTTCGTTCTACAATGTGGTAATTTAAGGGGGATGAAATTGCGAGTTAGTCTACAGGGCACGGTGAAATTTAACTGGCCGAGTAACTTTGTACAGTCAATTTCACCTCGTATTAGTTTATTAATAAATACGACGCCAAGCATCGTTCTACGGTTAGTAAGGGTGGGTAGGTTTATTAAAAGTAGTCTACTATGGTTTATTAAAAGTAGTCTACTAAGAGGGAAGGTGTTGGTTTGCATCCCAGTTAAGGCCACGAAGTGCGAAAATGAGAAAGTTTTTTTGCACCGATTCAATGCTGTCTTTGTGAACCTCGTATTGGGGATTCCAGACACAAGACCCGTATTCCAGAATCGGACGAACTAGGGACATATATAAAGTTTTTTTTAAGATATGGGTCGTTAAATTCGTTCGACCATCTTTTTACAAATACCAGTACACCCCTGGCTTTGTGAACCATACATGATATACGGTCGGTAAATTTAAGTTTGGGATCTAAGCGGATGCCAAGATCGTCAATAAGCTTTAAACAATCCAGGGCGTCCTCATTTAGGTAATAAGTCGCAAGCATGGGATTACAACTACAGAAGGTCATTGTCTTGCACTTAGAGCCATTAAGGTTTAAAAAGTTATTAGAGCACCTCTTCTGGAGATTGGTTAGGTCGGATTGTAATTCCGATTGGTAGGACGCAACGCTGTATTGATAGCAAACCTTCACATCGTCAGCGAACATAAGTACTAAGGAGTTTTTTATAGTGAGTGGGAGATCATTAATAAACAATGTGAACAAAAGCGGACCGAGGTGACTCCCTTGTGGGACACCGGACGTGACACTGACCACATCGGATAAAGAGTATTTTAATAGGACACGCTGCGTTCTACCAGTCAGGTAACTCGGGTCCAACTAAGAAGATTTGACGGAAAACCTAGCAAATCTAGTTTACGTAGGAGCAGGGAATGGTTTACAGAGTCAAATGCCTTGGTTTATGATATTTGATTTTGCAAGTGTGACCGTGAGCATCAGATTCTGTATTTTTGTAATTAGCATTATATTTCTGGCCAAAAGAACTTCGTATAAATGGGGTGTGTCAACCAGGTTATTCTTTTTGGCCTTAATGATTTCGTTGACCGCATCGGTTAGCTTGTTAATCTGATTTTGCGTTTCGGTGTTAATAACTACTTGTCTATTGTTTGATTCGATTAACCGGTACTCGGACATTTTTAACATTTCGAGGTCAGCGGCATCAGGTGTGCCCGCCACCACCCCGCTTCTGGCAATGCGGAGGTGTACCTTTAGTACGAAAAATATATTTCTAATATGATCAGTATCAACATCTAACAATTTTCGCATGTGCGATTGTGGGAAGAAAGCGGACCATCTAGCTGTTTCGTCTATCATAATTGAAAACTCTTTCTCCTGCCTCAAATATTCTATTTTGTCTTGATGGGTTACACCTGTCAAGATTATCTCTCTGTGCTTTTTCAATATTAATTTTTTTTGCTTCCTTAACTTTTTCGGAAGCAGAGTGGATTACATCAATGGGTTTTTGGTTAATGACCGAATGTAATGTTTTATTATATTCAACGGTCGCCCGCATAACTAGCTCCACTGTATCATTAATTTGCTTATCCATTTTGATGCACCTCGCTATTTCTGTTAGGGTGCTGTGGAGGCGTTCGATTTGCCCGTTTGAACTCTACTGTGCAGCGGGGGTGAATTTACCACATCTATGCCATACTGATTTTTTGTAACGATATGATCGTTTCAGAGCTGAAAGACGCTTCGTTATCACAGTATATTGTCTTTATATTTGGGAACAAGTTTATTAATTGGATGATAGGAATTTTCACGTCTACTATTGCCCTAGACACTATTGGCTGTACTACCGCAAATTTGGAGAACTTGTCGTTAAAAATAGTTATACCATGTACCTTAAGGTACAAATGGTATATTAACTTTGTGCAAATGTATGTAACAGGGAGAAGGAGACATCTCCGACCCCATAAAGTATATATATTCTTGATCAGCGTCAACAGCCGAGTCGATATAGCCATGTCCGTCNCCGTAAACTATATTCATATTTTTCGTTTAGTCCAAAGAGAACATCAGAATTAAAAGAATTTCAAGAATTTTGTAATATAAAGCACCATAAAATTTTGGGAGTTGCCATGACACGTTGGTTATCTTTAGAGAAGGTCATTTCCCGAATTCTTAAGCAATGGGATGCTCTTGAAATCTGTTTCTTGTCCCAGGCTTTAGAAGTTAATAACATTAAGCCAAAAGAGAGCTCAATCCATGGCCAAGCCAGAGGATAAGATTTACCTATTATTTTTACGCTACATTTTAAAAATCATTAATGATTTAAACGTTGAATTTCAGTCTGAATCTGCTCGTTTGCCATATTTGTATGAAAGATTACAAAGCAGCACTAAGCTAATTTTAAGAAACATTGTAACGCAGGACTACGTGAAAAATATGAATTTGGAGGAATTAAATATTTGTGATCTTGATACATATTTTTTGCCTGTTGGAGAAATATTCATAGGATTTCACGCAGAACAGTGCATCTCTGTCTCTGGGTTTTCACAAGAACAATCTAACAGTATTAAAGTAATTATAAGACAATTTTATTTGGAACTTATTGACCAAATAACAAAACGATTTGAACGACATAAAAAATTTGGTTTTAATAACTCCTGCCAAAGTTCTTTCCGCTAAGGACTGGAACATTGTTCCACTGCTAAAAGATATTGAAAACCTCTGCGAATCAGAATTTGACCAAATAATTAACCAGTGGAAAATACTGAAAATTTCAACCGATTCATTAAAAAAAGAAACTGATATTATTTTATTTTGGGACAATATTTCTATGATAACAAATGGATTAAATGAATTAGTCTGATGAAAACGAAATTACGAAATAAATTAGAATTTAATACCGTTAGCAGCATAATGCTATGCAAAGAGCTAATTTTGAATAAAGAAACGCAGTATGTTTGGTCGCACAAAGATTTAAATTTAGATTAGATTAGATACTCATGAATTAAATTAACATTTTTTTAGTTTATGTTTTCTCCACTGTAAAGACGGTCGCACGCGACAAAGACTTAAAAAAAACTTTATATGTTTGGTCTCAGAATGACTTAAATTACCAAGTAAGCCTTAGCTGTTAAGCTCTTTCATTGAAGAAAAATGTTTTGTTATGTTTTTGTTTATGTTTTTATATATCTTTCTTAGGATAAAGGTAAAAAAAAAAAAAAAAAAAAAAAAATGTTTGGCTCTTTTTTATTCAAATTGGCTCATTTTTAATATTTTTTTGGCTCTTTAAAAATTTTTGAAGTGGCAACCGTGGTTAAAACATTTAAACGAAAAATTGATTGTTAATTAAAATAGATCCATGGTATCCAAGGTCAAGAAATCTGTATTACAGCATTTCTACTAATTTTGTATTCATCACTTATTTCGTCTACTTACAGATTATGCCAGCCCTATGCCACACCATTTCTGTTTGGTTAACTCTGGCCCTCGCTGTGCAAAGGTAAATATGCAAATAAAAATAAAAATGTTAATGAAGGTTAGTGAAAGGGAACTAACGACTCACTGCTGGGCCAACTTACTCGCTGACTTGACAATTACGGCACTAAATCAGTTTTAATGGCAAACATAAAATCTCTATATTTTATACCGAATTAAGAGCAGATGCTTTAGTTGATTTGACAAATGGCTGCACTTTATATTTATCGCTTGTTAGTCCTCCTAGGAGCTTTGGGCTTCTAAAAAAGCCTACCATCGGACTGCCTGTATCCTATGGGGTGTCATTTCGGGATAAGTCTTCGATTGTTAATCGGCGCCTTTTTCCTCGTGATTGCGTATCTGATTCATTTACATTTTTTTACCATGTACCTTAGGTACAAATGATATAGTATTAACTTTGTGCAAATGTATGTAACAGGGAGAAGGAGACATTTCCCATCCCATAAAGTATATATACTTTTAATCACCATCAACTGTCGGGTCGATATAGCCATGTCCGTCTGTCCGTCCGTCCGTCTGTTCGCCTGTCTGTCTGTATTTATGAACACTTCGTTCTCAGAGATGGTAAGAACTAGAGGTGTAATTTTTTTTACTAACTATGCTAGGAAGCCTCCTGCACCTTGAGTGACTGCCAAAAGGCTGACGCAAGGCGAGTCACACGACACATCTAAACGTTCAACCGATTGAAGTCTTTTGCTTAGAACAGATCTGAAGTCCTTTTAAAAGGTTCTTAAAAATCAAATACATCAGAGCAGTACACCTAAACGCAAGGATAACCGTACAGCCATATATGAAATCAATGAAATAACATTAAAAAGCAACTAAGTTTTTAAAATAAAAATAATTTATAGTAAATATGTAGTTCTGCGACTGCGTTTTTTAACTCTTGATTGGGATTATACATTTTACAGCTAGCGAAACCATTTCACTGGAGATGAAAGAACTTCCAAGAAAATAGAAGCCCCTATTATGCGCCATTTTCAAGTGGCTGCCACTGAAGTGGCATTGTAGGGGGGTTTCCCGGGCACAGCAAACAAATAGCTAAATAATAATAACAAGCGCGCGTGTGTCTGTGGGGATCCACTTTTAAGAAGAGGAGAAATAGCGCGATAAAAACATTTTACGTTTAGTTATTGTTGCCGAGTCGATCTTTATTGTTTTTATTGTTATATTTGTTGTCAAATGATTGTATTTTTAAGTGTTTTTATGGCTTTTACGAGTGGGTCGTGCGGCAGTACAATACTCGTATAAGGAAGTAGGTCGTCAAATAATGGTTTCGAATACTTGAAACTAACTCCATACAAAAATTTAATGTTGAAACAGAAACAGAAACAACACCAATAACAAGGGCTCAATGTGTTTGCATGATGTATGGAGGTTTAATTTTTATGACATTTTTATTTTTATGTGTGTATAAGGGTTGCGTAAAACCGATTTAAAGGGATAAAGGTAGCCAAGCCCGATTTGGGGAATTAAATATTTATTTAATGTTTTCTTAATTAGTTGCGTATTTTAGATAACCAAAAAAAATCTGGCCAATCAAAATAATATATAACTCAAAACTTGTTAATTGAAGTGATTGAAATCGATGGCTTCTGGGTGTGTGTGCACGTGCTGATTGTTTAAATGTCAACAAACAACAATTTTAAAGAATTATTTTAAACAAAAACAAGTAGGAACGCTGTAGTCGAGATTTCTCGACAACGAGATACCATGTACCTCTTTTCTTTATTGATTTCTTTGATTTTATTTTTTTTTTTTCAAAAAATTCACCAAATTTTCGTTTATGTGCGGCATGCCGTTGCCTAGAGTAAAACTTTAATTGACCATATCTTCTATATTTATTGTCCGATCCGTACGTAATTTTGCACGTACGTGTTTGACGATCAGTGGACTTATTGGACTGAAAATTATGCCTCTAGCTTTTACCATTTCGAAGATATCGATTTATTTGCAAATACGAGGGCGGAAAGGGGCGTGGCAAATATCCAAGAATGACATTATCTGTGCAATACTTAAACGGACATGTTGCAAAAAGAAATAGGTCTCTAACTCTTATTTTGTCCAAGTTATAGGCAAATGTGTCGAGGAACATTCAGTTTTATGCAAATTACGAAGGCGGAAAGGGGCGTGGAAAAAATCCAATAATACCATTATCTGCGTAATTGCTAAACAAACATAATGCAAAAAGAAATAGGTCTCTACCTCTTATTTTGTGCAAGTTATGGGCTAATGTGTCGTTATGGGCTAGAGGTACATTCAGTTTTATGCAAATTACGAAGGCGGAAAGGGGCGTGGAAAAAATTTGAAATAAACTTGATCTGCCTGCAACAATAACACACCAAAAGCAAAAAGAATTAGACCTCTATCTTTTACCATCTCCGAGAACGAGGTGTTCATACATACAGACAGACGGACGGACGGACAGACGGACAGACGGACATGGCTATATCGACTCGGCTATTGACGCTGATATATATATATATATATACTTTATGGGGTCGGAGATGTCTCCTTCTGCCTGTTACATACATTTGCACAAAGTTAATATACCATTTGTACCTTAAGGTACATGGTATAAAAATGAGAAAGCTCAAAGCGGCGCTCCCTGGTGGCAACCCCACTACTGAGATAAGTCGCATCCGACGAATCACCGGGTGGACCGAAAATCTTCGAAATGGTAAAAGCTAGAGGCATAATTTTCAGTCCAATAAGTCCACTGATCGTGCAAAATTACGTACGTGCAAAATTACGTACGGATCGGACAATAAATATAGAAGATATGGCCAATTAAAGTTTTACCCACCCCTTCTCTAGGCAACGGCATGCCGCACACGCTGGGGTGACGTCATCCGTCTGTTATTTTACTTCAATTCATTCGCACGTGTATTCATACAGTATTGTGTGTATGTGTGCACCTGTTTTTTTTTTATGTCAACAAACGAAAATATGGTGAATTATTTGAAAAAAAAAATATTAAATCAAAGAAATGGTTCATAAAGAAAAGAGGTACATGGTATCTCGTTGTCGAGAAATCTCGACTACAGCGTTCCTACTTGTTTTTTTGTGGGCCTCTGCTTGGTAGGCAGAAGCGCTAACCATTTAACCGTTGGCCGCGCGGCCACTTCAGCATGTGTTGGTTAAGCAGTATATACATTTCAGAAGGAAAGAGAGTGCATGTTATTATTTGAAATGCGTGGGAATCGAACCCACGAACTTCGGTAGGAGCAATGCAGTTACCAGCTACACCACAGAGCCCCTCGCTTGTTATTATAACTTGTTATTATTATTTAACTTTCAAGGTGAATCGTTTACGTTCATATTTGTTTCAGATACATCTACGTGTGCCATGCCCCCATGGCAAGGACCTGGTGCACGATGCCGCGCGTAAAGCGGTGCACGGTGTACATTGCCTTGCTAGCGTTTTTACACCAGCTACCGCGTTTCTTTGACCGCACCTACATACCGCTGTACATTGAGTGGAATGGGGAGGAGACGGAAGTATGTCACCTGGAGACGTCGCTGTGGGTGCATGAGTACATCGGAGTTGACCTCTACTACACGAGTTATTACCTGTTCCGGGTGCTGTTTGTCCATCTCCTACCGTGTATCATCCTGGTTACGCTAAACATTCTGCTATTCGCGGCTATGCGACAAGCCCAAGAGCGCCGAAAACTCTTGTTCCGCGAGAACCGGAAAAAGGAGTGCAAGAAGCTGCGCGAGTCTAACTGCACCACACTGATGCTCATTGTGGTCGTCTCTGTGTTCCTCCTCGCAGAGATCCCCATAGCCGTCGTCACCGTGATGCACATTGTGAGCTCGCTGATCATCGAGTTCCTTGACTACGGGCTTGCCAACATCTGCATCATGTTGACAAACTTCTTCTTGGTGGTCAGCTATCCTATAAATTTTGGCATCTATTGTGGGATGTCGCGTCAGTTCCGCGAGACGTTCAAGGAGATATTTCTGGGCCAGCTGGTGGCAAAAAAAGAGAGCTCCTCAAAGTACTCGATAGTTAATGGCGCCCGCACTTGCACCAACACCAATGAGACGGTCCTCTAGTAATTGGTTATGTTGGTGCCGCGGCGAGGCAGCAGCGACCACCGTCGCACAACTACCTGCACCACCATGACCACGGTCCACGGTCCGAGGACTGAGGTTGGGGGTGATGGTAGTGTAGGTGGCGATGCAACGCCGCAGCACCAGCATCTCCTGCATCATCACCCTCTGCAGCAGCAACAGCGCCGGATGAGCACCATGGAAATTATTGCCGAGGAGCGAAATGTCTAAGTTTTTCACCTACAGCGCATTTTGACAAATTGTGTGTGTCAGTACCATCAAGGTTTGGTCATAGGGCAGCACTTCACAATGGATGCCGACAATATATGTACTTAGCAAAACCTTCCTAGCTGTTTGAGACGACTTACATTACTTTGACCAAAATCTTGTACTTTTCATACACGTATCAACCTTTACTGATCGTCCGGAGGGCTGAGTACGTTGATGAAAATATTACGACATCGGTACGAGGGTGGTTCAATAAGTCTTTAGAAAAAAGTAGTTAGCCTATTTTTTTAATTTTTTTGTTGGTTAACGACCACGTTTAAATTAATTTATCACGTTTAAATTAATTTAATTAAAAAAAATTATTGCCAATACAGGGGAAGATGTGCCAGAGACTGAATCCAACTCGGCTTTTAATTATTTTACGCCTAAGTCGTTTAAATTGATATGCCAAACGCTTAGTAGTAAATAACGCTTACTAGACCATTTACGCAATTTCGATTTTCAAAGCACTTATTGAACCACCATCTTTTAGTATTCTTTTCTAAGACAAAAAAATATGCTTTCAGCGAGATGCGCCTTGGTTTTTCTATTCGCGAATAATGGTACTGTCGAAATTATTTAAAGATAAGCGTTTGGGAACTTCTAAGATCAGAAAGTGAGGTAAAAAAAAGTCAGCTTAAAGGTGTTAGAAGATTTTTCTTAAGATATGTGTAGCATTCTCAGATAGAATTAAATTTGACTTCACAATAGAAGGTCAAAATTTAAATGAAAACCCCAAGCAACCATGTATGTACATATAGTATTCAAAAAAATACCTTTCCAATAACAATACCTTCCTGAGAGTAGGTATATTTGAACTGAAGTTATCGAACTAAACTTCACATTAAGTGATTTTTGTATCCATATTTCCACTTAGTATTTGATAGAGTAACGAGTTAAGGCTTACGAAATGATAACCGCAGAATGACCGATGAGGGAAGTTTTACTACAAACTCTAATTTACTACAAACTTTAATGTTTCAGGTCAATATTTTTAAAAACACAAAAAATTATTATTACAGTAATAACAATGAAATTTATGGAAAATTGGGAAAAATGAAGTATGTTTATTTATAAGAAATTGAGTCCTACAAGAGTTTACAGAATATTGAAACATGGCTTAAGTGAACCAAATGAAATAACGCAGGAAGTGGGTTAACGCCTTTGCGACTAGTAATTTGGAAAATACTTTTGTAATTAAATAGCCTTAATGCATAGCCCTATGCGTAGTTAGCGACCCAAGACACTAAACACAAAAGTAGCTTAAATTCGTAAACCCATGCGAGCCCCAGAGTTTACCAATTTAAAGGAAAAGGAAAAAATACACCACACACAGTGCCACACAGGAGCCCTTGCATGCTGCTCCCAACACGAATCCGCCATACCGAATTTCCGGTTAAGTGTTGGTCATAGCAGTTACAGGTGGCTGCACGGTAATGTAAACAATTTTTTTCTTATGTAAGCGAGTATAGAATTTAAAATTTGGATTTAATGTTGATATGTGTACAAGTATTTTACAATGACAGTTACCAATGCAGTTTCCAGTTTAAATTTGTTCAATGTACGCAAAACAAATGACTAGGCCAAGAGCCCCTAAAAACAATAAACACATACCAACTACAACTAAAACTGTAATTAAAAAAAAAAAAAATACAACTTTAGATCTAACTTAAACTAAGAGTTGTCTACCTGAATGTAATGTTATAACTACATATTTTACGTACAATGATATTTTCATATACCATATTCTTAGAACAGTGGTGGCAATCGGTTTCCGTTCCATCTGATTACGGACTTAGTTTGGTTTTTGTACATATTTCGACGATGCATCCCACAATCAATAAATAAACTTTTTAAATGTACCTCTACTGCGTTTTCTACTTGTTCAAGAGCAGTTTATATACTATATCCCTTCAGGTAAAAACTCAAAAGTTGTAAGTAGTATGTATATTAAGCTTGTGCAAATATTATTAACAGGCGGAAAGGGACACCTCAAACCTCTCAAAAAATTAATATTATTGATTGGCATCAACCGTCGAGTCGGTGTAGAAATGCCCCTAATTCTACGATATGGTAAGAGCTCAGTTCCATTTTGATATTAATGTAATTTATAAGTTTGTTACACGCGCCTTTGCCATTTTTTTAAATATTTTAGCTGTTTTACCTGTTCAAAATCCAACTGATATTAAATTGCAATACTAATAATAAAAACGGGCATAAAAGCTGCCTTTCGTGACATATTTTTTAACACTTGAAGCAAGGCCCGTCGATGCGGCCTTAGTCTAGGAACCTTGGATCGCATCAGGCAACATTACTAATATAACAAAGGACCCCTAACTACCACACGTATTCCATGACGACAGTGAGCAGAGCCAGAACAGTCATTTTGTTCAGGAAAGGCATTTATACTTACTCATTGCAAATGCTAATCAGCTTCTTCTATTTCTTTCAAAGCGAACGGACGCGTTTTTTTATGGGCGAATTATAAAATATTTTCCGCGATAATGAAGCTCGAGAAAATTGACAATTTAATTCCTTCCGAAACTCTCACCTATTTCTTTTTGCAATATGTCCGTTAAACTATTGCGCAGGTAATGTCATTCTTGGATTTTTGCCACGCCCCTTTCCGCCCTCGTATTTAAAAAAAATCTATATCTTTGAAATGGTAAAATCTAGAGCCATAATTTTCAGTTCAATAAGTCCACTGATCGTCAAACACGTACGTGCAAAATTACGTACGGATCGGAAAATAAATATAGAAGATATGGCCAATTAAAGTTTTACCCACCCCCTTCCCTAGGCAACGGCATGCCGCACACGCTGGGGTGACGTCATCCGTCTGTTATTTGACTTCAATTCGTTCGCACGTGTATACATACAGTAGTGTGTGTATGTGTCCACCTGCTGATTTTTTGGATGTCAACAAACGAATATTTTGTGAATAATTTGAAAAAAAAAAAATAAAATCAAAGAAATGGTTCATAAAGAAAAGAGGTACATGGTATCTCGTTGTCGAGAAATCTCGACTACAGCGTTCCTACTTGTTTACAATAAACTTTTTACTTAACACTTTTTTATTATTATTGAAGAATCCAAATAGTTTTTTGGATGCGAAAACGAAACAAATCAAAACAAATGAAATCGCGGCTATTCTGTGTATTAAAATAATTGGGTTTATTCGATGGCTGTTGCGTGCTTGAGACAATTCCGAACAATAACCTCATACAATCGGCAGAAGGCCAAAGCGGAAGACATCGAAGACGAGAGAAAAAGGATAGAGCGAAAAGATAGAAAAGAGAGGGCGGGCGATTGTTAACCCTATAGCGCCCCAACATTCCGGCCCCGTTAAAGGGCTACGGCCTTTAAGCTACTGGCAGTCGAGCCAGCTTGTGGATAGGGCGCCTAGTTTCTCCTGCCGCTGTCCTGATGTCCACCACGCGGACCTTCCCATCGTCTCCGACGATGGTGCGAATTACGCGCCCAGTGACCCATTTCTGGGGTGGGGCGTTGTCCTCGTGAATTAGGACGAGCGTGCCTTCCGCCAAATTGCCTTCCTCCTTGGCCCATTGGTGCCGCTCCTGAAGGCTGTGCTGGTAGTCCCTGGACCAGCTGTGCCAGAACTGCTGTTTGAGTTTTGACAGCTGCCGCCACCGCCTCAAAAACCCGGATTCGCCCTTGCTCCTGGGTACGCCTGGCATGGATTCTTGAGGCGGCACCACCAGGGCCTGTCCGATGAGAAGATGCCCAGGAGTGAGCACTTCTCCGTCGCTGGGATCCTCTCCGCCTGCCACCAGCGGTCTCGAGTTGAGGATCGCTTCCACGTCGACCAGATGCGTGGCGAGCTCGTCGTGAGTCAGGTTGGCGCAGCCTGCGCCCCTGACCAGCCGGTACTTCGCTGCCTTCACCGCTGCTTCCCAGAGACCGGCGAAGTGCGGTGCCCTGGGGGGAATGAATTCCCAGACCACGCCTCTCTCGGCTGCCATCTCCTGCTGCGCTCCCTTCTGCCGCTCGAACTCCTGCGACAGCTCCGCCAGCACTCTGCTCGCTCCCACGAAGTTGGTCACGTTGTCGCTCACCACCTTCTCTGGCAGGCCGCGCCTCCCGGTGAACCTTCGAAAAACATTCAAAAATGAATCGGTGGATAAATCAACTACGAGCTCTAAATGCACAGCCTTTGAAGCAAAACAAACGAATACGGCGACGTAAGCCTTTACCGGTGGCCTTCCTCTTATGCGATAGCTTACATAAAAGGGACCACAGAAATCAACCCCACAAACCCCAAAGGGACGTCCTTCCCGAAGCCGATCAGCTGGCAGATTACCCATTATCTGACCAAGCAACTTCGGTTTATATCGGAAACAGTGCACGCAACTCCTAACAGTTGACGTGCATACTTTCCGCGCATTAACCACCCATATCTGCTGTCGCAAGAGCCCCATCAACACCTTCGCGCCGGCATGGTAATGCTTAAGGTGCAAATACCGAGCGAACAGTTTTAAAAAGGGTGCGTCCTTGGGCAGCAGCAAGCGAAACTTTGCGTCGTATGGGATTGGGCTGCGTAGACGTAAGCCATAATGCGAATTACTTTTCCATATCTTGAATGTCGACCGACTAGATTCAAAATGGGATTCAGCTCTGAATTTAGGAGAACTGCAGACAGCGCTGTCACAGTACTTTTGTCCTCAGAAGTTCGAACTTCTGAGGGCAGTTCAAATTGCTGTGATTGAGGCCCCCCACTGCACAGTGGCCGGATTGACAGATTTTTTTGCATAAAAACCAAAAATGACTCTACAGTGTAGAAAACCAAAAATAACTTGGCACAATTGATGATAAGATCACCACAAAGTTATAGCCAAAGTTTGAATTTGATCCGATCACGCCCACACTTACCGCCCACAATTCCATTAATTTTAACAAAACCCATGTACGCATAGATATTATTAGAAGACATTTTATATATCTTATTTTTGTTGTTAATGTTTATACCATGTACCTTAAGGTACAAATGGTATATTAACTTTGTGCAAATGTATGTAACAGCCAGAAGGAGACATCTGCGACCCCATAAAGTATATATATTCTTGATCAGCATCAACAGCCGAGTCGATATAGCCATGTCCGTCTGTCCGTCTGTCCGTCCGTCCGTCCGTCCGTCTGTCCGTCTGTCTGTATGTATGAACACCTCGTTCTCGGAGATGGTAAGAGCTAGAGGTCTAGTTCTTTTTGCTTTTGGTGTGTTATTATAGCAGGCAGATCAAGTTTATTTCAAATTTTTGCCACGCCCCTTTCCGCCTTCGTAATTTGCAAAAAAATCTATATCTTCGAAAAAAAAAGCTAGAGGCATAATTTTGAGTCCAATAAGTCTGCTGATCGTCAAACACGTGCATGTTATGTTTGTTATGTTTATACCATGTACCTTAAGGTACAAATGGTATATTAACTTTGTGCAAATGTATGTAACAGCCAGAAGGAGACATCTCCGACCCCATAAAGTATATATATTCTTGATCAGCATCAACAGCCGAGTCGATATAGCCATGTCCGTCTGTCCGTCCGTCCGTCCGTCCGTCCGTCCGTCTGTCCGTCTGTCCGTCTGTCCGTCCGTCCGTCTGTCTGTATGTATGAACACCTCGTTCTCGGAGATGGTAAGAGATAGAGGTCTAATTCTTTTCCTTTTGGTGTGTTATTGTTGCAGGCAGATCAAGTTTATTTCAAATTTTTGCCACGCCCCTTTCCGCCTTCGTAATTTGCATAAAACTGTATTTGAATTTTCTTCGATAACTTGGACAAAATAAAAGCTAGAGACCTATTTCTTTTTGATATCTGTTTAAATATATCCGTTTAACTATTGCGCAGATAATGTCATTCTTGGATTTCTGCCACGCCCCTTTCCGCTCTCGTATTTACAAAAAAATCGATATCTTCGAAATGGTAAAAGCTAGAGGCATAAGTCCAATAAGTCCACTGATCGTAAGACACGTACGTGCAAAATTACGTACGGATCGGACAATAAATATAGAAGATATGGCCAATTAAAGTTTTACCCACCCCTTCCCTAGGCAACGGCATGCCGCACATGCTGGGGTGACGTCATCCGTCTCTTCTTTGACTTCAATTCGTTCGCATGTGTATACATACAGTAGTGTGTGTATGTGTGCTCCTGTTGATTTTTTGAATGTCAACAAACGAAAATTTGGTGAATTATTTAAAAAAAAATAAATAAAATGAAAGAAATGGTTCATAAAGAAAAGAGGTACATGGTATCTCGTTGTCGAGAAATCTCGACTACAGCGTTCCTACTTGTTTTTCCCTTACAAATATTAATTCTGTATGCTATGTTCAACACAAACTCAAAAAATCTAATCCATGCGTGCAGTGGGCTCACACCATATTGAAAACTTTCTGGCTTTGGCTTGAAATTGTATTTAGCTACATTTTGGCTAACATATATTTCCAAGCTCTTGACTTTTTTCAAAATGTTGCTTTTAGCTTCCAAATTAAGATTTCTTATGGTCAGTTTTTCCAAAATGTAATCAGATACAGCGTCTTTGTTTTTATTGCTGCGCAGCCAAACGTCAAAAAGTGTGCAGTGACTGAACTCGACCTTGTCTTAAATCGACAACGATAGGAAAAGGAGCAAAAAGAAGCAAAAGTTTTTAATAAGATTATCAAAAACAGATATAAATTAATACTTTTGCAAACTCAGATGGTGACAGAAGGTGACAGAAAATTAGTTATACTCCATAATGCACAGACACTTTTGAAACAAATTAACTATTTTAAGACATCACGAAAACAATTCACAGAAAAAACACGTAACACAGATAACAAATTGGCTTAATTAAATTATATTTTACATACCACAAATAACATTTTCCATTTTTTTTCTTTAAAATTGGTGCCCGTATTACAAATTGCGGAAAGTTCAAAGTCTGTGTGCAGCTTCCCGCCTCTTTGTTTGCGATAACCAGCTGATCAGTTAATGAACCTTGCAGCCATCGTAGAAGCTCAGGGATGCACATATTTAAATAAAACTAATGGTTTATATATAGTTGGAAAAGCTACTTTAAGAATCCAAAGACCATATACGTTTGTTTTGTCATGAATTTTTTGATTTTATGCAAAAAAATCGGTCAATCCGGCCACTGTGCACTGGCCACAGCTTGTAGGAAACTGGGTCCTTCAAACCATTGGGATTCTAATATTTCCCTTACGTCCGACCCTCGTGACACCAAGTCCGCAGGATTGCAGTCAGTTGGCACATGCCGCCAGATCACTTTTTCTGACAACTCCTGAATCTCAGCCACCCGGTTCGCCACGAAGGTTCCTAGAGTTGATGGGTCTCTTTTTAACCAGTACAGTACTACTTGGGAATCTGACCAAAAGTTCACGCTGTCAATGGAGAACTTGCCTACCAAGCCAGACACTTGCTGCCAGAGCTGAGCCAACAGTAGTGCAGCACACAACTCAAGTCGCGGGATCGTCTTGACCTTTAGCGGTGCCACTCGCAACTTAGCAGTGAGCAGGCGCGTGAGGACCTTATCACCGTTGCACGTCCGAAGATAAATGCAACAGCCATACGCCAGACTAGAGGCGTCTGCAAACCCATGTATCTGCACTGATCGACAGTGACCCGAACAAACATACCGAGGAATCTGTACATTTCCTAGATCGCGTAACGTACTAACGTACGCCGCCCAGGAAGTGTGCAGACCAAGTGGGATGGTTTCATCCCAATCCAGCTTTATACGCCACAACTCTTGCAGCAGTATTTTTGCTGTTGTCACAATGGGACAGAATAAACCGAGAGGGTCAAATAATCTGGACGCCACAGACAGGATATTCCGCTTTGTTGGCGTCAAATCCGAAAAGCTATCCACATCCATGTGGTATCGGAACATGTCAACCTGTGGGGCCCATCGCATTCCAAGCGTTTTAACTGAGCTTGAGCAGTCGAAGTTTAAAGGCTTCTCTCTATCAGCCCTTTCCCTGAATAGGGTCTTGCAATTTGTTGCCCATTTGGCCAATGGGAACCCACCTGATTCCAAAACCTCTTTTACTTGCGAGCAAATTTCTCGCAGTTCTTCCAAGGAGTCTGCGCCTGCCAGCATGTCATCGACATAAAAACAATTTTTAATTACTCTCGAAGCAACAGGATGCGACTCAGCACACACATTAGCTAGTTCGAACAAACATCGAACAGCTTGAAAGGGTGCTGATGCTGTGCCATATGTGACAGTGTTCAACCTGTACGTCATCAGCTTTTGTGAAACGCTCTCACGCCACGGAATTAGCTGGAAGTTTCTGTCTTTTTCAGAAATCATGACTTTCCGGTACATTTTTGAAATGTCGGCAGTCACTGCAAATTTATTCAATCGAAAATTAATAAGCGTTGAATAAAGCTCCCTCTGAATAGTCGGCCCGACCATTGATCGTTTAATGATCGCGCCGTTGACGTCCTGCTAGAGGCATCAAACACAACCCGCAATTTTGTTGTCGTACTCTCAGGTCTCAGAACACACTGATGTGGAATGTGGTAGTGCTGTCCTGGAGGAGTGGAGGAGGGCCTACATGTGCCCGAGATCCCGATACTCTCTCATAAACTCATGATACATATCATGGAGAGGTTTGTCTTTCGAAATTTTACGCTCAAGTTGCAGAAATCTTCTTTCAGCAGACTGAAAGGATAGGCCAAGGACTTGTGGATCTATTTTGAACGGAAGTTCAACTTGGAACCTACCCGAAGGTAACCTCCGAACGGACTTTGTGAAGTGGGCTTCACAGGCCTCTTGCTCAGCTGTTCTGTGCACAGCCTTCGACTCATCTGGGGTTCGATCCAGTTCCCAGAAGCGTTGAACAAGGGAGTCGAGCGAACAAGAATCAACTTGAGAGGAAACATTGACACTAAGATGATGTCAAGGATCTTTCCCAGTATACTTTCCAGCTACTATCCACCCTAACAACGTTTTTTGGATTAGCGCAAGGTCAGCAGCAAGTTTAATCTGACCCCCACAAAGCAAGCCATAAAAGAATTCAGCTCCCAAGAGCATGTCTATTTTTCCTGGCCTGTTAAATTCCGGATCCCCTAACTTAATGTTCTTAGGGACCTTCCAAGTGGATGTGGACAAATACTGAGACAGCTGACACGATGAGATGGCCTTTAGGACCCAAAAATCGCTCGAAAACTTATACGCCGTTACTCGCGACTGTATGGACGCATGTACTTTGTGCTTGCTATCCGTTACTGTTCCACCAGCCATCATAATGCTGACGGTGTTGCTTTCGCGGATTAGCCTCAGATGCTGCGCTAAACTTTCAGTCATTAAATTTAACTGAGACCCGCCAGCGAGTAGCACCCTTGCAGGATGGAAAATTTCAAAGCGATCCTGCACCTCTACCAAGGCGGTTCCCAGAATTACATGGTCAGTACTCAATACATGACCCAAATAGGCCTCGTTGGGTGCATTAGGTGACGGGGAGGTAACGGCTGGAGCTGGCACACCATATCTATGCAATAAAGAATGGTGCGGTTTCTGGCACACCCGACACTTGGATACCTTATAGTTTGACACTGTGTGTCCCACCATTAAGCAATTGAGACACAAGTTCTGCGCTTTTGCAAATTCAAACCGCTCAATAACGCTTATGGCAGCAAATGACGGACAAGAATAAATGATGTGCCCGTCGTTACTACAGAAGAAACACTTGGCCGCAGCTCCTTTTGTGTTTTTTGTGCACCCAAATGACGATTTCCGCTGCTTGGCGACCTCGACTATTGGTTTCGCCTTGCTCCGTGTAGCCTCTTCGGCCGACAGGTACTGATACCGTCTATTCAATTGCCTTACGCAATCTTCCCAAGACGGCAACTTGTCGTAATCTAGCTGCTCCTCAAACTTGGCTTTGGTTGTATGATCAACCTTTTGCATTACCATGTAAATTGATCATGGCATTAGCTATATCCTTGTCGTTCCCTATTGACGAAAGTGACGCATTTAGAGCCGACACTGTGTCGATCATGGACCTCAGCCCAGACGCGGATGGCTTGCTCATGCTCGGAACATCGAACAATTGTGAGATTGTATCGAAAAATATTAGACATTTATTGTCGTAAACTGCTTTTAGGCTAGCCATGGCCTTTGGATAATTAAAATCCGTCATTTGGAATGGCTTTACCACTCCTAATGCCTCATCCGACAAACAAGAAACTAAGTGGTAGAACTTTTCCACATTAGTTAAAGAAGGATCATCATGAACCAAACTTTCAAATAAGCAAATAAAATTCCCAAAGTCAGCATGCTTGCCACCGAATTTAGGCAATCGCATTTTAGGCAACTGTGACCGCTGACTTCCACCCTTGGTGCAATCTAACGAAGGCTGCGCCACAACCTTGGGCTTCATTGCCTTCAAATAAGACCTTTGTTGTGATGCACAGTTCTTCAAGCGGACCTCCATTCTCATTAACTGGATTAAGAAGATCCAAGTCAGCCTGTAAGTTCATGGCTTTCTCGATGTAGTCTTCAAGAATCTGAAAGCGACATTCTAGTTCTGTTGGGCCTGAGGAAATTGCCCTGTTCTGAAACGCATTTTTAATGCACAATTTCTTCCAGGTGCGCCTATCGCTATAGTGTACATGCGATAGTGTACAAATTAAATGCCAATTATTGAGTTGGCCGGGAGCATACCCTATGTTTGCACAAACTGCGAAGGCCTTTTTCTCAATTTTTGGCGTTAAATACCTGGCTCTCCAGCGAATCAATAGAGACTTCCCTATTTCTTTTTGCAACATGTCCGTTTAAGTATTGCGCAGATAATGTCATTCTTGGATTTTTGCCACGCCCCTTTCCGCCCTCGTATTTGCAAAAAAATCGATATCTTCGAAAGGGTGAAAGCTAGAGGCATAATTTTCAGTCCAATAAGTCCACTGATCGTCAAACACGTACGTGCAAAATTACTTACGGATCGGACAATAAATATAGGAGATATGGCCAATTAAAGTTTTACCCACCCCTTCCCTAGGCAACGGCATGCCGCACACAAAAAATAAAATCAAAGAAATGGTTCATAAAGAAAAGAGGTACATGGTATCTCGTTGTCGAGAAATCTCGACTACAGCGTTCCTACTTGTTTTTTTTATGTCAACAAACGAAAATTTGGTGAATTATTTGAAAAAAAAAAAAAACAAAGAAATGGTTCATAAAGAAAAGAGGTACATGGTATCTCGTTGTCGAGAAATCTCGACTACAGCGTTCCTACTTGTTTCTCTCTCTCATTCGTACACCCTACGAAAAGGGAGAGAAGAGAGAAAAAAACCTTGCAGCAAACGGAGCTTAAATAACGTCCAATCGTTTTAAATTGAATGTTTCATCAAGGACCTGCCAAATGGTTTATTTCTTGCATATACTAAGATTTCAAAGAAAGAAATAGATGTGACCCCCCTCTCACCCCTCAATGAAACTTAGTTTGTTTTATTAGTGAATGTTTTCTTAATCTATGTTGTAAATCTTAGCTCCAATTTTTCGCAACCTTTTGAGTTATTCGCTTTTTTGTGCTCGTATAAAGAACTATTTCAGAGAAGGAAACAAAATATACAGTCCAAATTTCGTGAAAAAAAGGGTCTTTATATTCATTGTTTTATTTAACTTAGTATAATGTCTTATAAAATTTACTAAATAGATAAACTTATTTTTAATTGTTTTTGTATATAAACAAGTAGAAACGCTGTAGTCGAGATTCCTCGACAACGAGATACCATGTACCTCTCTTGCCGTTGCCGTGGGAAGGGGTGGGTAAAACTTGTATCTTCTATATTTATTGTCCGATCTGAACGTAATTTTGCATGCACGTCTTAAACGATCAGCAGATTTAACAGACTTAAAATTAAGTCTCTAGCTTTTATCATTTTGGAGATATCGATTTTTTTGCAAATACGAGGGCGGAAAGGGGCGTGGCAAATATCCAAGAATGACATTATCTGCGCAATACTTAAACGGACATGTTGCAAAAAGAAATAGGTCTCTAACTCTTATTTTGTCCAAGTTATAGGCAAATGTGTCGAGGAACATTCAGTTTTATGCAAATTACGAAGGCGGAAAGGGGCGTGGCAAAAATCCAATAATACCATTATCTGCGTTATTGCTAAACAAACATAATGCAAAAAGAAATAGGTCTCTACCTCTTATTTTGTGCAAGTTATGGGCTAATGTGTCGTTATGGGCTAGAGGTACCTTCAGTTTTATGCAAATTACGAAGGCGGAAAGGGGCGTGGCAAAAATTTGAAATAAACTTGATCTGCCTGCAATAATAACACACCAAAAGCAAAAAGAACTAGACCTCTAGCTCTTACCATCTCCGAGAACGAGGTGTTCATACATACAGACAGACGGACAGACGGACAGACGGACATGGCTATATCGACTCGGCTGTTGATGCTGATCAAGAATATATATACTTTATGGGGTCGGAGATGTCTCCTTCTGGCTGTTACATACATTTGCACAAAGTTAATATACCATTTGTACCTTAAGGTACATGGTATAAAAATATTTCATTTTAAGTAAATCTGTTGTATGGAGCTAGAGTCATCATTTTGTGTCCACCGAGTGCGTTGATCGTAAAGCCTGTACATGCAAACGTCAAGATTGGACAATAACTCCTTACCACGGCAACGGCATGCCGCTGACGTCACCCGTCTCTTTTTTGACTTCGATCCGTCAGCACGTATATACATAGTATGTATGTATTACATACACAAATGAGTGTATGTATGCACAATCAGCAAGTGTATACATACAGAAGTTGATGTATGTATTCACAATTAGCTCGTGCGTAAATACAGAAGGGTATGTATTTGTGAACGTGCTGATTGTTTGGATGCCAACAAAAAAAAATAAATAAAATAACATATAAGAAATTGTTAATTAAGGAAATAGGTACATCGTATCTCGTCGTCGATACTAATTTTTAGATGTAGTGTTCACCAGTCGCAGAGAAATAAATAAAAGAAACCTTAAAACAAAAACCTTCTTAATAATGGGCTTAAATGGAAACAGGGATCTCGGTCGTCCCGCTCGACCGTTTTCCGGGCTTTACATCGATTTCTAAACAAGCAAAAGTTTTTGTTCTAGGTAACTTCTCTGTTGGTACGTTTTTTTTAGCCGACAATTTTTAACATCTGTTTTCATTGTTTCAATTCGAGTTTATTATTGAAACGGGGAAAGCAAAGACAAACACAAATACAACGAAATAAATAACGATTTGTGTACAAAAACTTCAAATAGGAGTATATGCGGATGCGCACGCCTTAGCTGTGTGACGATGTGTGCTCTGCCAAAGCAAAAGGATACTCGCATTTAAAATGAGCTCTACTCTTTTCATGAAACAACTTTTGTGTATTATTTAGTTCATTTCTTTTGTCCGGGAAGTGCAGCAATATATTCAATAACCAGACCGAATTGGGAAACTACGAGTACATACATACATATGGCGTTGTGGAAAAAAAGGAAAAAGAGAACCATAATACAATGGTAAATTTAAAAAATACTCGAATATAGCATGTTTATTAACAACCTTCATTGTTAAATGACGATAAATGAGGCTATCCGTAAAGTTTAAGTAAATACAAATGAGATTCCCTTTTTTTGTTCAGTTGTCCGCCAACTTTATCATGCACATAAAAATTACATACCTATGTATGTATATTTCATTACCCTACGGCTGATGCTAATAATTGGTGATAAAAAATCGGATAAGTCTCCTTGTCCCTGTTACATACATTTGCACAACGTAATGTACCATTTGTACATCAAGATACATGGTATAAAATCAAGTAAGAACTATTATAGTCGAGGGTCTCCACTATAAATACCCGTTTTGGTTTTCCGCCTGTTTGGGGAGGGGAGTGAGACGTCTATTTTTGTTAGAGATAAATATTGGCTATACTAATAACATATCTATTTTGGTGGTTGTAGCTGCAAATCAGTAGGCGTAAGAGATACTCGAAGTTCGCTTCTCACTGGACAAGCGCCTTACCTTTGAGCGACATTTAAGAAATGTAACCTAAGAATCCAGCAACTTCGATGGCTTATACAAAGACGAAACACTTTGCCGCTAAGATGCAAAAGGGCAGTGTTTGTGCATTGTATTCTGCCAATCTGGCTTTATGGTATTCAGATTTGGGGGATCGCAGCCAAATCCAACTATAAAAGGATTCAGGTGATGCAGAATCGGATACTACGAATCATAACAGACTGTCCCTGGTTCGTGCGAGGCACAACGCTCCAAAGAGACTTAAAGCTGCATACTGTAGAAGACCAGATTGGGAGACACACAGCCGTTATATTGATAGACTTGGAAGACATTGTAGCCTGCTAGCTAGGAAGTTACTTCCAGCGAGATCATTGAGGCGTCTTAAACGGCAAGGATTTGGCAAAACAATTAGGCGCCAATAACGCTGATATAAAAATATGTAATCCTCATATTGGTATTGAGGCTTGGTTAATTTTTGAATATTTGCTACGCCTGTGTTGTTATAGTACATTAAATATGCTGTACAGATTCTACGCTTAATAATAAACTAAACTAAACTAACCACATTTTCGCCACTAGTGTGTGCATTAATCGGCTGATTTTCGCAAAGTGGATATTGGCGCTATCAATATATTTTCAGAATTTGGAGTTTCTCGTATTAAAACATTGGGCGCCACAGAATTTCGCGGTTTGAGCAGACAGACGGGCTGTTGATGGTGATCAGGAATATAGGAGTACATATGTATATACTTTTTAGGGTCGCAGGCGAATGCCTCTCCCTGTAACGCACTCTCGTACGACTTTAATATATCCACTTCTTTTTAGAACCGGGTATACAAATAACGGGACTCCCTAATGGGTTTATGTACATTATACAACATTTTTTCCATTAATTTATCATTGAACTTTGAATTACATACAGATGTACATACATACTCGTATGTATGTATGCAGAATATGTGAGATGACGCCATCGGGAAGAGCAGGAAAATTTTAAATAGTTACCTGCATATTTTAGAAAAAGTGACCAATTTCAAGTCAATCTCTAAATTAACTTCATTCCAAAAAAGGCTCCCTTTGTTTTTCGGGTGTTCGGGTGGAGGCTGGCCGACCGTTGTGAGGTTCCTTATTTTTCTAGCGGCACAAGTTCCGCAATTGTGGATGGCGCAGGGGTCGTCTCATCACAATACTATGAAACAGTTGGCGAGTCCACCGAATCTCACTTGCAGTTTCCCACTAGAAAATGCCATTATAACATAGTTATTTATACAAAGTCGGCTGTACTTTGTTTATGCTTTGGAGTTATTGTAAAATACTAAAATACTTAGCTAAAGCGACGCTAAGGACCCCCGCGAGGGAAGAGCATCGCGAAAAGCCTACAGCCTACAAACCACCATATTCTGTGGCATCCACAATACGAGTATATATAGTCACTAAATTTGGATAGTGAATTGGTAGGGCCATTCTCTATCTGTGTTTCGAAAATCAGCCGGTTACGTTCACTTTTGTTCGCGCAAATGACAAAAATGTGTTGCGCCCACAAGCTTCTCCATAGAAACATGGTGCGCACTTCTCTTACACACACACACCTCCGAACACCAAATTACGAAAATGTGTTACGCCCAAAATTTCAATGGTATTATAATGTGTCAAAAACCAGCAGAAACTGAGAACCGGGTAGTTATAGCTAAGACACTCGACTATAATCGCTCTTACTTGTTTTCGTTAAAAATGTCAAAATAGTTTTATTCGAAGAATTTCCAGAAAAAAAAACGTTTGAAAAGGGAAATGCAGACTATCGTAGTAAATGATCAGGGGTCCAATGGTGGACAAATCGCTTTTATATGGTCAGATTCAGTCAATCCCAAATCTAATCCTTGATAATGGGGCGCACCCAGCATTGACGGGCGCCGCCGCCTTGGGTGTTTCCCTTGCATCCCCAGCGGCTGCTTTTCACCCACTGGTTGCCCGGTTTGCGGACGCAGTTCCTCCGCTGCGCCTCACATCGGGTCTGCAGGATGCAAGCTCCCTGGGAATTCTTCCAGCAGGTGGCAACCTTGTCGTCGATGCAGATGCGTCGCTTGCATTCGGCGATGCGCTTTGACATTGCGCTGGGCCGCCTAAGGCGTGGGGCGCACTGTCCAACGCCGCTGGTGCCGAGAATGTTGCGACATCGGGTGATGCAGCTTTCCCTCAGGGGGGCCAACCCGGAGTCTCTACGCGCACAGTTCTTTTCCCTGAGGCGGCAGGCCCGTAGCTTAGTGCACATATTGGTGCGCTTGTCCCTGATGCACACGGCTTTGCCGTCGGTAGGCCCGTATCCTGTGCAGCGCCCTTGGCACGGTTGGCGATTTCCGTCCGACTGGACTGAGGCAATTGCCAGAACCACGAGCAGGATACAAATACTCAGCTTGGGCATGGTTTTTAAGGCTCGTACAAGCTTTACTGAATGATCTCAAAGGACTGATCAGAGTTAACTGATTGATAGTATTATAGTGGCTGCATTGCCTATTTATAGCAGCGAACCAGTCGTTACAATACACACCTGTTCCTTTGTTTTGTAGTGTCTGAAGTTTGTTGTTTAATTTCAATAAATGGCAAGTGTTTTTAAAAAGATTTGTTTGTACTTACAGTACTTAAATTGACAAACTAAAGCAAATGAGCAAAATTAAACACAAAACACAATCGTTGATCAATTTCGCCACATGAAATATAGTACTCGTATTTAAACCTTAAGGTACAAATGGTATATTAAGTTTGTGCAGTGTATGTATGTAACAGGGAGAAGGAGACATCTGCGACCATACAAACTCGATATGTATATACTAGATCGGAATCAACAGCCGAGTCGATGTAGTCATGTCCGTCTGTCTGATCAAGAATATCCATATATACCTTTTGGGTCGGAGACGTCTCCTTTCCCTGTTGCATACATTTTCACAACGTAATGTACCATTTGTAATGTACCATTTGTAATGTACCATTTGTAATTTAAAATCAAGTAAGAACAATTATAGTCGAGGGTCTCTACTATAAATACCCGACTTTTGTTTTCCATCTGTTTGCGGAGGGGAGTGAGGCGTCTATTTTTGTTAAAGATATATATTGGCTATTCTAATAACATATCTATTTTGGTGGTTGTAACTTCAAAACAGTAGGCGTAAGAGATTCTCGACGTTCGCTTCTCTATCCATGCCCGTCTGTCTGTCCGTCCGTCAGTCTGTCTTTCTATCTGTCCGTCTGTATGTATGAACACATCGTTCTCAGAGATGGTAACAGCCAAAAGGTGTACTTCATTTTGCTTTTGGTGCGTTGTTAATGCAGGCAGATCAAGTTTATTTCAAATTGTTGCCACCCCCTTGCCGCCTTCGCAATTTTCATTCAGCTGTACATCCTTCAAAAACTATTTTTGCATTATGTCCGTTTAACTAAGAGGTAGATAATGTTATTTACAGATTTTCGTCACGCCTTTGCATTTGCTACATCCTTCGCTAAAGCTAAATCTTCGAAATTTTTAAAAGCTAGAGACATCGATTTGAGTCCGCTGATCGTTAAGCATGTCATGCAAAATTACGTCCAGATCGGAAATAACATATAGAAGATATGGTCACTTAAAGTTTTACCCACCCCTTGCCGCGGTAAGAGAGATACGGGTGCATGGTAACTCATTGTCGAGAACTACAGCGTTTCTACTTGTTTTAATTTAAGCTAATACTCGCTGCTAATAGAATCTGGAATGCTTTCCAGTTGCTCAGGTCTGAATTTGATTTGTTTCTTGTTACTGCAAAACTATCTCATAGTATTGCAGTTATGTAACATTAAATAATTTAAAATATACTGTTTATACTGTTTTTTTTAATCCTCGTATATCAAGCGATAGTTGTGCTTGAATTTCGGGGTTTACTGACCCCAGATCGAAGGTACAATATGAAAACAAAAGCCGATTCAATGCGCGTGGGCCAAGTTTTTTTTTATATATATTGTTGACTACGAGTAGTATAAATACTTGGCGCTCGCGGCGGTAAAGACATCAGAAGCGTCCGCTACTTTAAGTCAGTAACTTAAAATGAAGATCCATCCAATGACAATTTCTTTAGGTAAACAGTGAAGCTCTCCGCCATCTCCTTGACGTTTATAATTTTTTTAAAACCACCTGCAGGCGTAGCCCTGATGTGTGTCTGCGCGATGGCTACTACAAGCAGGACCACTACCACTACGCGACCCTCAAACCCGGTAACCACCAGAAGGAGCTGGTGCCTGCCCATTCCCCAAATTTGTAGCCGGAACAGTCCAAAGGTGTGTGGGCGAACGCCTGAGGGTCAGTGCCAACGATTCAATTCAATTTGTGAGCTCGGCTTGGCTAATGCTCTCCGAAGCCCGGCAAACGTGCGTCACACCCGGGACCTGGACTGCAAAGGCGTAAGGGGTGTGGGTCCCGCCCACCGCCGTCGTTGCTGGGCACCGTGCCCCCCTCGTCCAGTGGTGTGCAAGCAATCGCACGCGGAGACTCACATTTGTGTGCAAAGCAGGGACAGGAGACAATGCAAAGTGCTGGCCAACAACTGCCAACTGCGAAACCAGAATTGCCACAGCCAGCCAAGGAACAGTACGTAACCCCGCGCTATTTATCCAACGATTGTCATCTTTAAATCATTATTGCAGACTGGCGCCGAACGGACAAGAGGCGCTGCGGAAGGTTGCAGTTGGGAGACAAGCCTCAGGCCTGCACCAGCATTCCGCGCCCCCGCACGACTAGACGCCCTACCCACCGCCCTACCCAACGCCCTACCCAACGCCCCACTCGACGCACAACCACTACCACTACCAAAGCATCCATTTAAAGATCCTTAGGCTAACAAAATTCAGAATTTCCAAACAGATTATAACACTCCGCTATTTACAATATATCTCTTCTAATTTTTTTTCTGCCCAATAAACCGACATTACGAATTACAGAGTGTGTTTTTTTTTAAGTAGGTACTCGTACATTTTGAAAATTCTCTCCGTGTATGATGATTTTACGCACAGCATGACAGCATGACCGCCGTAGTAAATTGTCATTATTATTAAAAGTGCGCGTACATTTGAACGCAACAATAAATTGTAATTTTCTCATACATATATCTAAGCAACAAACAAAAAGTTTGAATTAAATCCTGCGTATCAAATCGAATCTCGATTCTTAAAAAACAAGTAGGAACGCTGTAGTCGAGATTTCTCGACAACGAGATACCATGTACCTTTTATCTTTATGAACCATTTCTTTGATTTCATTTTTTTTTTTTCAAATAATTCACAAAATTTTCGTTTGTTGACATCCAAAAAATCAGCAGGTGCACACGTGCGAACGAATTGAAGTCAAAGAAGAGACGGATGACGTCACCCCAGCGTGGCCATATCTTTTATATTTATTGTCCGATCCGTACGTTATTTTGCACGTACGTGTTTGACGATCAGTGGACTTATTGGACAGAAAATTATGCCTAAGCTAACCATTTCGAAGATATAGATTTTTTTGCAAATACGAGGGCGGAAAGGGGCGTGTCAAAAATACAAGAATGACATTATCTGCGCAATAGTTAAACGGACATATTGCAAAAAGAAATAGGTCTCAAGCTCTTATTTTGTTCAAGTTATCGAAGAAAATTCAAATACAGTTTTATGCAAATTACGAAGGCGGAAAGAGGCGTGGCAAAAATCGATATCTTCGAAATGGTTAGCTAGAGGCATAATTTTCAGTCCAATAAGTCCACTGATCGTCAAACACGTACGTGCAAAATTACGTACGGATCGTACAATAAATATAGAAGATATGGCCAATTAAAGTTTTACCCACCCCTTCCCTAGGCAACGGCATGCCGCACACGCTGGGGTGACGTCATCCGTCTCTTCTTTGACTTCAATTTGTGCGCATGTGCTTACATGCAGTAGTGTGTGTATGTGTGCACCTGCTGTTTTTTTGGATGTCAACAAACGAAAATTTTGTGGATTATTTTTTTTGAGAAAAAAAATAAGATTAAAGAAATGGTTCATAAAGAAAAGAGGTACATGGTATCTCGTTGTCGAGAAATCTCGACTACAGCGTTCCTACTTGTTTTTTTTATTAACCACACACAAATTTTTTATGTGTTGACATCCAAACAATCAGCGCGTGCATATATATATTGTCCGATGTACCCGTAATTTTGATATACATATGTTAATCAATCAGCAGACTTTATCTCTAGAGTTTACCATAAATCAATAATCTTAAATCTTTTATTTCATCAATTACTTGGCATACTAATGAATTTTCATGATCCATTGAGTTTTCATGTTGTTTTCTGTTTGGCCAAGATAACTGGCGTTGAATCATTTTCAATTAAACATATTTTCGATTTGTTATCATTTGCGTGCACACCCTGTAAGTAGCTTGATAATTATAACAAAGGTACGAGTGCTGACGTTTTAAAGCTCGCCTGTAATGTTTACGTGCATGATCGTATGAGATTAAGTGAAATGGAACACGGCATGCAAGCGCGGTATGGAAAATAAACAATAAACATGAACAATGTGCTCGAACCCACACAGTCGACTGCTGTTTCCTTTGTGGGGTCAAACGTGTAACTCTTGTTTCAAAGCACCGTGATCGTATATTTTGGGCATTTCTTTCAATCAATCGACACGAGCCATTTTGTTTGGAGTTCGAAAAAATGTGTAAGATCCAACGCGAAAATTCAATATCTTACATGCAGTATTGAATGTGTGCTTGTCCCCTTAATGACAATTTTACGATAGGTCACATGAGGATCTTGTAATAACAGTTTGTGCACAGCGTCAATGGCTTTTGGTACAATACCATTTTAGACGACCTTCACAAAATTTATTTTGAAGGAAAGTACGACCACGATCGAATTCATCATACCATCGATAAACACTGGGGATTGATGGACCTTCATCGACAAAAATTTATTTAAGTTCATCCATGCACTAAAGTTAAAAGTTTTAATAAATAATAGCACGAAATTATTCACCACACAATTGCATTTTTGGGCCGAGATAAATTTTAAATTCATTATTAGCAAGTGGATACACTATAGTCGAGATTTTTCGACAAGGAGATACCATGTACAATATCTTCTTTATCAACGATTTTGTATGTTACTGACAGAAGGAGACATCTCCGACCTCATTAAGTACATACATATGTATTTATGTATTTACATACACATGTAATCGTGGACAAAAGCGGGTACCTCTAAAAGTTACGGTACCTATCGATTTAACTTTCCAGTCAGAGATATTCATTATTGCTTTTAAAAAACGATAACCGCACTGATAAGCCAATTCATTTTTTTATGTGGGAAAAAGTATTTTGACATTGCATTTGGTCAGTTCTCATTTGTTTCGCGTGCACTAAAGACAGATTATTGAAAATCAAGTTTGTCACCCTTCTATTAGCTAATAAGTTTTTATACCTGGTTCAAAAAATGGTTGATAAAGAAAAGAGGTACATGGTATGAGTATCTTGTTATCGAGAAATCTCGGCTACTGCGTTTCTACTTGTTTATATTCTCAAAGTGTTCCAATTCCTATTTATTTTCTAACAAATTCTGTTTTGTCAAAAAACTTTTAACTTCCGACCTTTATTAATTTTAATTTTATAATATTTAAAATGAATTTAATTTTCACAAATTTGTATTTCTTTTTTCGCTATTAAAAAAACTTTTCGTATATATTTTTTTTTAAATTAAATTTCATGTTATTTCACAATAAGTGTGTTTTCATTCATCTAAAAATACGTTTGTTCACGATTGTATGTATATTTTTCTATCAGTATCAACAGCCTTGTCTGCCTGCCCGTGCGTCAGGGTGGCCGTCTCTCTGTATGTGGGACGTTCACAGTGTAACAGAAATCTCCGAGATGATGGGGTAATTATACCATGTACCTTAAGGTACAAATGGTATATTAACTTTGTGCAAATGTATGTAACAGGCAGAAGGAGACATCTCCGACCCCATAAAGTATATATATTCTTGATCAGCGTCAACAGCCGAGTCGATATAGCCATGTCCGTCTGTCCGTCTGTCCGTCCGTCCGTCTGTCCGTCTGTCTGTATGTATGAGCACCTCGTTCTCGGAGATGGTAAGAGCTAGAGGTCTAATTCTTTTTGCTTTTGGTGTGTTATTGTTGCAGGCAGATCAAGTTTATTTCAAATTTTTGCCACGCCCCTTTCCGCCTTCGTAATTTGCATAAAACTGTATTTGAATTTTCTTCGATAACTTGGACAAAATAAAAGCTAGAGACCTATTTCTTTTTGCAATATGTCCGTTTAACTATGGCGCAGATAGTGTCATTCTTGGATTTTTTCCACGCCCCTTTCCGCCCTTGTATTTTCAAAAAAATTGATATCTTCGAAATGGTAAAAGCTTGAGGCAAAATTTTCAGTCCAATAAGTCCAACACGTACGTGCAAAATTACGTACAGATCGGACAATAAATATAGAAGATATGGCCAATTAAAGTTTTACCCACCCCCTTCCCTAGGCAACGGCATGCCGCACACGCTGGGGTGACGTCATCCGTCTCTTCTTTGACTTCAATTCGTTCGCACGTGTGCACCTGCTGATTTTTTGGATGTCAACAAACGAAAATTTGGTGAATTATTTGAAAAAAAAAAATAATAAAATCAAAGAAATGGTTCATAAAGAAAAGAGGTACATGGTATCTCGTTGTCGAGAAATCTCGACTACAGCGTTCCTACTTGTTTTTTTTTTAATATAGGCATTATCGTTTTGGTCTATGTATATTACCATTATAAAAAATCTTATAATTTAAGAAGAAGAATATTTTTACTAGAGTTTTTTAATAAAGTTGAATTCAATTAGGTAAGTATTTGAAGGGGGCCAGTATTAATCATTAACAAGTAGAAACGCTGTAGTCGAGATTCCTCGACAACGAGATACCATGTACCTCTCCTGTCGTTGCCGTGGAAAGGGGTGGGTAAAACTTTAATTAGTCATATCTTCTATATTTATTGTCCGATCTGAACGTAATTTTGCATGCACGTGTTTGACGATCAGCAGACTTAGCAAAGTCTCTAGCTTTTACCATTGTGGAGATATCGATTTTTTTGTGATTACGAGGGCGGAAAGGGGCGTGGCAAAAATCTGGAAATGGCATTATCTGCATAATAGTTAAACAGTCCTAATGCAAAAAGGAATAGGTCTCTAGCTTTTATTTTGTCCAAGTTATCGAAGAAAATACAGTTTTATGCAAAGTACGAAGGCGGAAAGGGGCGTCGCAAAAATTTGAAATAAACTCGACCTGCGTATATATATAACGGACCTAAAGCAAAAATAATTACACCTCTAGCTCTTACCATCTCCGATAACGACGTGTTCATACATACAGACGGACGGACAGACGGACAGACGGACATGGCTAGATCGACTCGGCTGTTGATGCTGATCAAGAATATATATACTTTATAGGGTCGGAAACGCTTCCTTCTCCCTGTTACATACTTTGCACAAACTTAATATACCATTTGTACCTTAAGGTACATGGTATAAAAATGTACACCGCTTAATGGACCTATCGCATATCTGAAACTCTATGAATATGTTTGCGTATGATATATAAAATCCTATTTAAAATTAAGAGAATCTTAAAGTGTGTTCTTCTGGTTGCCTACTATACATACTATAAATAATAATATGTCAGCGCAACTAATGAGTTAAATTGCATCCGGCTAATCATCGCGAAGATTGAAACTCTTAGATTATAGAACACAATTAACAGCATCGGAAGATGCCTGACACTCGACAAACGCATCACCACAGCAGTGATGGCAAGCTTCAGCACAGACCTAAATATCATCTGGGGTTTTTCCGATTAAACTTTTATATGCTCTATCTTGTAAACATATGCCCAAAGCTATCAAAAGAGATGAGCAATCAAAAAAAATTATATTTGTCAAACAACTAACTCTACTTGAAAAATTTAGATTTATCTTAAATATAAATTTTCGTCTTACTCTGAGTAACCTTAACTTTCTGTTGCTTCGTATACTGAATAAGCTTAGACTTTTTCCTTTTTTTCTACATAATTTCGTTTCGATCCATATACTTTTGCATAGAAAAAAAATAGAAAAAATAGAAAAAATTCTAAGCTTTCCAAAAATGTATAATTTATTGATATTAAACCTTTTTTTGTATGCGAAAAAGGCATGCGTAACTTACTTACGAACGCGCCTCGTACATACCTACATTTTTCAACAAGAAAATTCAGTTTAATGATGAGAGGTTTCGGAGCTTCCTGGGCACATCCACTATATGTTTTATTACTTTTATTACATTGATATATCTACTAATAGAATGCTTCGGCAACACATCCCAAACAAATCCGTCTACTGCCTCTTTCATCTCAGAGTTCGGCGTCATATTAAATTCATAATATCTCAATAAACGGATAATTGCATCCGCCACTTTCCAGAGAGTACAGTAAACACAGAGTAAGGGAAACTTTTTCGAATCCATAAAGTGCAGACAATCTTGTTCAGAGGCCCATACGTCCCTATGAGCGCTTTTGTCAAAGGCTAAAAGAGTGACTAAGTTCTATCACCTTCCAAGTTCTAGGAAAAAGGTTATATATAAAGGCACTGCAGCGAATTTTCAAATTTTTGTACTGACACGGGGGTGCATAACGAGGAATTCTCATGGGAAAGCTGTATAAGCCATAAAGCAAGGGGACCATGCGGTACAATGCTGGGACTGTATCAACATTAATGATCGAAACTGTCTTAAAGGTGCACAAAGGCAACCCTCACATATTAACCGCGAATATTGGCTTTCGCCACAATCCCATTAAGATTAAATGTATCTATTTTTTTTTTATCAGCATAAACAGTTTAGTCGATATAGTCATATCTCTCTGTCCTTGTCAAGACCTCGGAGACAAGTAGTTGGAACAAAACAGCTCGTAAGCGGGAGATTATTTTAATCATCCTCTCCATCGTATTGGTTTTCCGAACTTGACAATCGATCGGTGGCTGATAACCTACAGATCCTCGCTTAAATTAGTTTGTCTGACAGTTAAAATGCCGTCAGTCATGCGTTTCGCTTCGGCAATCATGATATTGTGTCTTCTTTCCGGACGGACTAAGCTGCAGATTCCGGATCGCGTGGCCCAGCTCATGAACCAAAGTGCGGATCCGTGCCAGGATTTTTACGTGTATGCCTGCGGCAACTGGGGCTCTTTCCATACTAAAGCTGTCTATGATAACTTGATACACCTGCTCGACTTTAACTATCATAAACTATTGTCCGATTTGCTGGAAAACAACATGAAAAAGCCGACAGAGCCTCGTTTTGTGGGCCTTGTGCGAGACTTCTACACGTCCTGCCGAAAAAACCTTACAACGTCACAGGCCTCGGAAATTCTAAAAGAAATCATCCAGAAACCCTATTACAGCCAGTCTGATGTCACCATTGCATTGACTGCTGCGTTTCGCATCGACGTTTTGTTGGACATGGGTAAAGAAAAAATGTCTCTGGTCTGGGCTGAGATTATGCTTCGCCCTTCGCCCGACTGGGATTGGACTCCAAACGATACGTACAGGGAGACGATAACAAGAGATGAGTTCGATGAGTTGTGGGAGTATTTTTCTGCAGGCACAAACGACAAAGACGGTATTTGGTGGAGATTACAGCAACTGGAAAGAAATCTTCTTGAGCCATATGAGAAGGCGGAGGAGGTTTCAGAGGATCAACGGCATCGGATAGAGGTTCCTCCTTGTTGGCTGTTGCCTTGGCCCAAGCTTCCAGTATACAAGCTCGCCCCCATGATCACAGTTTTAACCAGTCAATCGTACAATTTTCTACTTCCCTATATTTACCTGCGCATTCTGCTGACCCAAAAACACAGGCCACACTCTAACAACCGATTCTGGCAAATAGGACGTATCGAATGCGCGGAGCAAACGCGCGGAATTCTGTCACATCCAACTGTCTGGCTAATAGAACAATATCATCCAAAACTGAAAGAAGACACCCAGCTTCAAGGCATCTTCGTGGAGCTAAAGCACCGATTTGGCCAAAAGCTGAGGGCCAATCGGAATTGGTTCTCCCCCCGCACACAGTATTTTCTGCTAGCCAAGTTAGAGAAGATGATGTTACGTTTAAGTATATTACCTCGCCAGGATTCGACCGCCCACGCCGTCACTAGAGAAATCAACAAACACTATCGAGGACTTCGATTCAACACCTCAGACTACTTTGGCAATCTCATGAGAGGCTGGGAACACCAGAGGCCACGTAATGTGAGCCTTCCTGATGGTCTCGAAGAGAATTTTCAGAATACCCATTTCAGGAAGCGTCGTGGCTGGCTTAAAACACAAATAAACGGATATGGAAGCTTTTCGTCGCCATTCTTCATGCCCCGGACAAACATGCTTATAGTGCCACTTTCTCTGCTTGCTTACCCCCTGTATGAGCAGAATCAGTTAGATGTCCTGACGTATAGTTCTCTGGGCTTTATACTTGGACACGAGCTGAGCCATGGCTTCGCTCCCATCGATGTCAGCTTCGGCCCTAGGGGCCAGTGGACGTCCTGGGCGCAGGCAGACTTTGCCTGGAACCGGCATTTCCAATCGCAGATTAAATGCTTGAACAATGTTTTCGGGAATAGGCTCGCCACCGAAAAGTTTGCTGATGCAATTGGTCTAGAGTTAGCATACTTCGCGTACTTCCATGTGTCCGAATCGGACCGAAAACGGAATGTATCGGCGATTTCTACATTGGAGAATAGAAGACTATTCTTCCTTAATTTTGCGCAATTTTTTTGCTCAAATGAGAGGTTATGGGACCAAAGTGCTGAGCATGGCAGTGACAGACAGAGGGTCAACGAAGCAGTCTATTTATTTCCGCCATTTTTCGAGGCCTTCAACTGCCAGCTATCTATTAAGAAGGACCTCACCTGCAAGCTGTACTAAATAAATAAATATTCGGCATTCATTTGTACACGTTGCTTTTACGTAAATATTTTCATAAAGAAAATTGGAGCTTCTTCTTTAATGAAAAAAAAGTAGAAACGCTGTAGTCGAGATTTCTCGGCAACGAGATACAATGTACCACTCTTCTTTATCCACGATTTCTTTGTTTTTAATTTTTTTCAAATGCACACATACATGCACTTCTGTATGTGATATGTAAACATAGGCACACTTCTGTATGTATACACGTGCGAACGAATTGAAGTCAAAGAAGAGACGGGTGACGTCACTCCAGCATGTGCGGCATGGCGTTGCCTAAGGATGGGGTGGGTAAAACTTTAATTGGTCGTATTTTCTATATTTATTATACCTTAAGGTACATAGTATAAATATTTACTCGTATATACCACCAACACATAAAAACGCACGGGTTGCCCTTAGAGACAAAGCTGGGCTTAAATAAAAAGGACCTGACCTCGGCTTATAAGGTATAGTATATGTCAACATCAACACCAATAGGCCAAATTATTTTAGAACTTTAGTTATTTTATACCATTCATGGAGAAATGAGGAACTCGATTTAGTCCAAAAGGATTTCGAAGGCATTTTAATCAGAATGAAGAGGCAATTAGGGTACATTTTCAAAAATATAACGCCCTAGATAGTTTAAAAGACGCACTAAAGAAATCTATAGAGGTAGAAAAAAATAGAGAGAAAACCATTGGTGGAGATGGAGAAGTCTGCTTTTGGAGTTAGAGGATCAACACTTCATTCCATGTTTTTTCTTACGGTAAATCAGGCTGAATCTTCATTTAAAAACATAAGCGCTGATTTACTAAATACTCTGCGAGCCCGATTTATCGATGTCAATGTTTTAATTATCGATGAAATTTCGATGGTCGGTGGGAAAATTTTTTAATTTTCTTCAATGTTTTTGTCAATGTTTTCAAATTTGCTCGATTAAACCAAATTTTTTTCTAAACGGAATCACCACTTGCAGGAATTTCCGTATTGGTAGTAGGGGATGGCTGGATCTTCCAAACAGCATCGACTTTAGATGATCCATATGGTGCAATTTATGAAACATATTTATGGGATCTCTTTAAATATTTTGAGCTCACTGAAATAATGCGACAGCGGGATGATGAACCATTTGCCTATAGCGCTTAACAACATATTTCGCTTATTAGGACCCGTATTTTTATTGGACATGAGGTTCCAGGTGATGCCATTTATTTATTTTCTAGTAATCAGGAAACAGGCAACTACAATAGATTAAGGCTTCTTCCCACATTCCCACAGATCAATTTTTTCGGAGGCAACAATGCAGGAAAAACTGCTCATATTAGGGTTCAGTTAGAAACTTTAAAACATCAGAAACATAAGACTTGGGTACGCCTCTAATTGTAGAAACCACTGCCAAATACATAATGACAGTCAATCTAGAATCTAGATACATCCGACAGTCTGGTCAAAGGGCCACTGGTATACCTAGGCAGGTAGGGCTTAGTAGGGCCAACGCTTCCGATATTCTCTGGATAGAGTTTCTAGACAGAACTGTAGGTCCTGCTGCCCGGGCGACATGCAGGCACAGTGTTGAGCCCATCCGGTAACCGGTGCAGTATTAAAAATTTATTAGTATCGGTCTAACGAGCAAATTTACACTGATCGAAAGGAATTTCCAGTTGTGCTTGCGGAAGCGACAACTATTCATAAAAGCTTGCGTATCAAAAAGTCGTAGTTCACATTGGTCCTCACATGAGAAGAGAAGCATTATATTTGCCTGTATCAGGGCAACAAGTGCAGCAGGACTTTACATAGTTTGTGCCCCCAAAGTCTGGGTTCCTGGGTTCCTTGGCAGAAAGCCAGCTAAGTGCTTTCCGATCCGCAATGCTGCTAAAAACGAATTTTGATATTTTGTTAGACAGTTCAAAAACAAATATTTTGTATCACAACACCGAGAGTTTGGACTGCCACATTAATGACGTTTCTTCGGATAATCTTAGGCTAATATCATCCATTTTGTGCTTCGTTTTGTCTTCAACATAGTCAAATGAAACGTATACCATTCCTGGGCAGTGCTGCCATTTTTCCCTGAGCAAAAAAAGCTGGATCAACCAAAAAAAAAATCTAAAAAAAGCGGAATCCTAGAAAAAAAAAGTTTAAAAAAAGCTGGTTATACTTACATGAATTATTTAAAGTATACTTAGTAGATCAATATTTTCCGCATCATCCGGATAATATTCCCTTTGTTCTATGGTTAACAAAAAAAAATAAAAAATCGCATCGGGCGGGGCGCTTTGCTCCCGCGATTTGTGTGTCAGTGGGCCGTTAAGATCTTTCTACATATAATACATACATATATGCATCTCAAACGCAACAAGTTTATGGACACACGTATGTGGATGGGATGCATATAGCTGCACAGGCGGCTGCGATTAGTGCGGTTATAGCGTCAGCAAATAATAAATTACGGAAAACAAGACGATTCAACAACACAAACAGCAAAAGTGTCCCTGCCGATTATAGATCCGATATAAATAGTGAGATATAAATCTGTAATCCCCACAACTTCTAGACAACTGACAGCAAACAATGTGACAAAAGGGATCCACAAAGGCGGCTCTCTGGAGGGTTTTCGCTTATTATTAATCAGATTAATTATCGGTTACTCTACTGATAGAAATACATTTTTAACATTTTAACCGTCAACCCACAATTAGAACAACTACAAAGTTGAGTAAAGGTCAAAATAAAAACAAGCTGCTCAAATTTGAAAAAAAAACCCAGGAATCCTGGGTTCAGAACAGTGGCCCGATTAGATTGTGAGTCAGTAGCTATCAGGACACGACCAAGAAGTGTTGTAGTAGACCAAGTGTTGTAGTCACGGTTGCTCTGGCTCTTTTGGCTCTTTTGAGCCAAAACTGGCTCTTTTTTTTCTTGTTGGCTCTTTGGACCATTTTTATTTAATTTGGCTCTTTTTTTGCTAATAGCAATACAAAATATTTTAAATTTGAAAAAAAAGAATTAATATTTTTATTTATGCATATATTTTTTTTGCCATTCTACTGCAGCAGAGGGAACATTTTTGCAATTAGTCTAATAAAAACCAAATAAGGAAATAAATTAGAATTTAGTACCGCTAGCAGCATAATGCTATGCAAGAAGTTAATTTTAAATAAAGAAACGCACTATGTTTGGTTGCACAAGGTTTTAAACTAAGATATTGCACAAACTTAATATACCATTTGTACCTTAAGATACATGGTATAAAAAATCAAAATGAATAATAAATAAAAATTTGGCTCTTTTTTATTCAAATTGGCTCATTTTTAATATTTTTTTGGCTCATTATAAATTATTGAAGTGACAACCGTGGTTGTAGTATTCATTAAATATTTACTTTTTGAAATTGTTTCAGTCTCATCTAATGGACGTTTTTATGCAAACTCGGCCAATCCAGCTTCTTCATTATTTGATTATGTCATTTTTAAATAAGGGTCTGTTTCCACTTTATACTACCTTGAATAGCAACTCTGTAGCGTTAGGAGGTATCAACTTGTACCTTCACTCTATTTAAGGTTGTTGTAGAAGAATCTACAATTTGTTGGTTAATTTTAGGTGTTGTAGATGTTTGATATATCTAGAGTCTAGACTCGTCGACCACAAGTAATGGATCCCATAGAGATTGGGCGTTTTCGAACATTTCTAATAGAAGAACCATATGACGTACTTTTGAAACCACATATACTCGTAGTTATCATTCAGGGTTGTTAGTTAGTTTTTCCAACGATGAAGAAATATATGTTTATAGGTTTAATATAAGTTTAAGTTTAAGTTTCAACTCAGTTATGGCCCATGTAGATTTGGCATTTTATATTTCCGTTTGCAGTCACATTAAGTTTTTGAACCTATATACAGGTAAAGTTTTCATTTAGACTTATTTTTAAGTTTTAGCAAAATTAAATAATCGTTTTCTAACATTTTAAATAGTTTTGATAGTTACTTTTTCCTAAAGAAATTCAATTTAAGTAACTCTTTAGTTATAGAATTTTGTTGACTATGTGGATTGGAGATTTTTAAACATTTACGATAAGCGGCATAACTATAGGACGTACTTTTACAACTTATAAATACTTATGTATGTATAACATTGTTTCACATTTATGTTTTTGAAATTTTTAGCAAATTGTAGTAGGTATTATTATTACTTTTTATACCCGGCTCTTTTGAAAAAGAATAAGGGTATATAGTGACATATCCACTTATGTATTATGGATATGTCGCTTATTTGACAAATTCTTTTATATATTAAGTACAACATAAGTGCAGCAAGCGATCCCGCGCTCAAATAATAAATAATTCCTGAAACCAATAAGCGGCGGTCCCGCTCTCAAATATCAAACAAATTCTTAAAATCAATAAGTGTCGGTCCCTGCGTTGCAGCACCACTCTCAAATAAATTAAACAGTCCACATCCAGAGCAGGCGATGCCGCTCTTCAATAACATAAACAATTCATGCAATCACTAAGTGCCGATCCCTAAGTGGCACTCTTATTCACAGACTTATGTACAACCAATCCGAAACTTATGTACAATCTCAACCGCTCCCAAACCTTTGTAAACAAAGGGCAGCACAAGTAAGATTTTTGTCACAAGAAATTAGTCTTAAGCTGAGATCCAAAGAATAAAGATCAACACACAAACAACTCGTTTTTCTTATTCTCGGTGAGTCTCCAGCGTTGTCCTTAGTCTTTGACGGGACATTTGTTCGACTCAACTTAATAAACAACAAACATTTTACTGGCGCAGTCGGTAGGATACAAAAAGTATCCGAAAAAAAGAACCGCGAGTGAAAAATAAACTAAAGTTTATAATTCAGTTCTCGCAATTACGCGACACTTTTCAAAATCTTCAACTTGGACTATAATTCCAATTCGGTTACCCAATAAAAAGTGGAAAGAAAAGAAAAGTGAAAAACAAAATAAGTCCAAAGGCAAATAACAGTTAAAAATTAAGAAAAAAAAAATTTAAGGAAAATCAACAAGAAAACTAAAAATTAAGGGAACAAAAAAAATTAAAAAAAAG
>JAJJHQ010001432.1:117055-137824 GCA_021223825.1 Drosophila ironensis
TGGAGCCGTCGAAAGGAACTTGGATGGACAAGTTACAAGATCGTTGGGCCTCCCGAACATCGAGGACTGGCCAACCCTTAGATCGAGGCTTATCGACGAATTCAAACCCCAGGCAACAAATTACAAACTGTTGGAAAACTTCAGGGAGACACCGTATAAGGGAAATCTGAGGACATTCTGCTAAGAGGCAGAAAGACGACGTCAACTCTTAATTGCGAAACTGCATCTAGAAGGTAACCAAGCAGATCTTCTTATTTATGTACAAGCTATTAAGGACTCTATTAAGATATTAATAAGAAAATTACCAATGCAACTATTTACCATTTTGGCCCATCATAATATCACTGACTTAAGAACATTAACTTCTATTGCACAAAATGAAGGCATTTACGAAGAACATATTAATTTTAATATGCATAAAAATTCTGAAAGTCGTAATAAAAATTCAAACCCCACTCATGATCCTAAATCATACAAATTTAATCCAAATGTTCAACCCCAACATCGATCAAATTACCCTCAATATTCCCAACCATTCCAAACTAATTTTAATACTTACTCACAATCATTTAGACCCACTTATACACCACAAATGCCTAACAACCAGCCTATGTGGCAAAATAATTTCGTGCCCAACAGATTTGTACACTATCAATCGAATTCTAACAACAATTAATTTCCCCAACGTTTTAATAGAATTCAAAATCCCCAAACATCTCAAAATTTTAGAGCAAACACATATTCTCAATCACAACAACCATCCACATCTAAAAATACTAACTTCCCGGTTACTAAACGACTAAGACCATCGGACAGTGAGCAAACCAAAATGTCTATTGATGAATTGAGATTTCAAGACGCGCACGAATACGAAGAATTACAACTTAATTATTATGAACAACAGTACTATGACCACAATCAATATCATGGGTTCATTAATGAGGGCCAACAAAAAGTACAATCTATCCAATATCCAGATAAACAAAATGAAATTAGACCAGAACCAAAGGAAAATTTTCGGTCAACAGCCCCGGACAACACCAGTACATAGAAATAGCATACAAAGGTTGCAGATACAAATGCCTTATAGACACGGGATCCACAATCAATATGATCAATAAAAATATCTTTTGTCTTCCTATTCAAAATAATAAATGTGAAGTTTTGACATCAAATGGTCCCATTACATTAAACAACTTGATTATGTTACCCCGCAATAGTATTTTTAAAACAAACGAACCATTTTATGTGCACAATTTTTCGAATAGTTACGATATGCTGATCGGAAGAAAATTGTTGAGAAATGCACAATCAGTTATAAATTACAAAAATAACACAGTTACACTTTTTAATAAAATATACAAACTAGTTAGTTCAAAATCAGAAAAAAACCAAAATTTGTGTATCCAAAAGGCACCAGAACCAATAAAAAAAATAGATTTTGAATTATTTCGATTAGATCATCTGAATCAAGAGGAAACATTCAGGTTGAAGGGTTTATTAAATAAGTTTAAAAATCTCCAATATGAAGAAGGAGATAATCTAACATTTACAAATACCATTAAACATGTACTTAATACAACACATAACTCCCCTATTTACTCAAAACAGTACCCACTTGCTCAAGCGCATTAAATTGAAGTCGAAAAGCAAGTGCAGGAAATGCTTAATCAGGGATTAATTAGGGAAAGTAATTCACCATACAATAGTCCTACCTGGGTAGTACCAAAAAAAATAGATGCTTCTGGTAAAATGAAGTATAGAGTAGTAATTGATTATAGGAAACTTAATGAGATAACGATTCCCGACAGATACCCAATACCAAACATGGACGAAATCCTTGGTAAACTAGGAAAATGCCAATATTTTACAACTATCGATTTGGCAAAGGGATTTCATCAAATAGAAATGGACCCAGAATCGATATCTAAAACTGCATTTTCCACCAAAAGCGGTCATTACGAATACGTCCGAATGCCATTTGGCCTTAGAATTGCACCCGCTACTTTTCAAAGATGCATGAACAATATCCTTCGACCGTTGCTAAACAAACACTGTTTAGTGTACTTGGACGATATTATAATTTTTTCCACATCGCTTACCGAACATTTAAATTCATTACAACTAGTTTTTTCAAAACTTGCAGAAGCCAATTTAAAATTACAATTAGACAAATGTGAATTCTTAAAAAAGGAAGCTAACTTTCTTGGTCACATCGTAACCCCTAATGGCATAAAACCGAACCCTCTTAAGGTGAAAGCCATAGTTTCATATCCAATCCCAACAAAGGTAAAAGAGATCAGAGCATTCCTTGGATTAACTGGTTATTATCGTAAATTTATCCCAAACTACGCAGACATAGCAAAACCAATGACCAAATGTTTAAAGAAAGGAGCAAAAATAGATATACAAAATCTCGATTATATAGAAGCATTAAAAAAACTTAAAGATTTAATAATTAGAGATCCAATACTCCAATTACCCGATTTTGAAAAAAAATTCACTTTAACCACAGATGCCAGTAACCTAGCCCTTGGGGCCGTGCTTTCTCAAAATGGTCATCCCATCTCCTTCATTAGCAGAACACTTAATGAACACGAATTAAATTACAGTGCTATTGAAAAGGAGTTACTCGCCATAGTTTGGGCCACTAAAACCTTTCGGCATTATTTACTAGGACGAAATTTTCTCATTGCTAGTGACCATCAACCTCTTAGATGGTTGCACACCTTAAAAGAACCGAATGCCAAGTTACAAAGATGGAGAGCAAAATTAAATGAATACCAATTTAAAATCGACTATATTAAAGGAAAGGAAAATTCAGTCGCCGATGCATTATCAAGAATTAAAATTGAAGAAAATCATCACAGTGATGCTACTCAACATAGTGCAGAAGAAGACAACAGCAACCTTATTCATTTAACAGAAAAACCAATAAACTATTTTAAGAAACAAATAATTTTCATTAAGTCCGATAAAAATAAAGTAGAGCTTTCAACAATATTTGGTAATTCCATAACCACAATTCAATATAATACAATGTCATTCGAAAAGGCCAAACAAATTTTACTCGATAATTTTATTCATAGAAACATTACCATTTATATTGAGAATGATGTAGATTTTGAAATTATTCAAAGGGCCTACAGAGAAATTATTAATACTAATTACACTAAAGTAATTCGTAGCCTTCACCTATTAAAGAATGTATCTTCATACGCCGAATTTAAAGAAATTATACTTCAATCTCATGAAAAACTTTTACATCCAGGAATACAGAAAATGACAAAATTATTCAAAGAAAATCACTTCTTTCCAAATAGTCAACTCCTAATTCAGAATATAATTAATGAATGCAACATATGCAATTTATCTAAAACAGAACACAGAAACACAAAAATGCCTTTCAAAATTACACCCAACCCTGAACATTGTCGAGACAAATATGTAGTAGATATTTATTCATCAGAGGGAAAACATTACATCAGTTGCATTGACATTTACTCTAAATTCGCTACACTTGAACAAATTAAAACAAAGGACTGGATAGAATGCAGGAACGCACTAATGCGCATTTTTAATCAGTTAGGTAAACCCAAACTACTAAAAGCAGACAGAGACGGAGCCTTCACCAGCCTAACTCTAAAGCGATGGCTTGAAACAGAAGGAATTGAGTTACAACTCAATACGGCTAAAACCGGCGTAGCAGACGTTGAAAGACTACACAAGACAATAAATGAGAAAATCAGAATAATCAATTCATCCGATGATGAAGATATAAAATTAGGCAAGATAGAAGCAATCCTTTACACATACAACCATAAAATCAAACACGACACCACTGGACAAACTCCTGCTCAAATATTTCTATATGCAGGACATCCAGTATTTGACACCCAAAAAATTAAAGAAATTAAAATAGATAAATTAAATGAACACCGACAAGAATTTAACATTGACACTAGATACAGAAAAGGACCAATTCAAAAAGGAAAATTAGAAAATCCATTTAAATCAAATAAAAATGTAGAAAAAATAGACGAAGACCATTACAAAATAACTAATCGAAATAGGGAAACTAAGTACTACAAAACACAATTTAAAAAACAAAAGAAAACTAATGTCGTTAAACTCCCACAGGAATCTTCTATACAATGATGTTGTTTCTTTTACTCACCACGGGCTACACTCAACAAATCCAAATAACCAACACAGATTCCGACCTTGGCTATTTACTTTTTTCAAGCACTCCAATTCAAATACCGGTAGTGTATGAACATCACTGTTTAAGAATTAATTTAACCGAAATCAATATCATCACTAAAATTTTTGGTAACAAGATCACAGACTCGCCCAGAATGAAATATTTGTACAATAAACTTCTGAAAGAATTAAATGGGATAACTATTCATCAGCAAAATAGGCAGAAACGTGGACTATTTGACATAGTAGGTTCATCTTTTAAATTTCTTTTTGGCACACTTGATGAAAACGATAGGATAAAAATTAACAAAAAAATAGACCTAATTGCCGAAAATTCAATTCAACTTCATAAACTAAATGAAGTCATAACGTTTGTGAATGAAGGACTACAGAGACTTACTAACTACGAAAATAACCGCAATAGTATTGACACACTTGTTTATGAACTCATGCAATTTACTGAGTACATCGAAGACATAGAAATGGGCATGCAACTCTCACGCCTTGGACTTTTTAACCCAAAGTTACTCAATTACGACAAACTAGAACACATTGACAACCAAAATATACTTTTAATCAAAACATCAACTTGGATTGACCACAAAAATAACGAACTACTACTTATTTCACATATCCCCATTAACCACAAAATCATTAATACCATTAAAATAATTTCTTATCCCGATCGCAATGGGTATCAGTTAGACTATTCAGATCAACAATCATATTTTGAAGATAAGAATAAAATTTATAATCAAGACAATATAGAAATTAGTAACGAATGTATTAAAAATATAATTAAGCACAAGAACCCAATTTGTAATTTTATACCAACACCCTCAACTGAAATGATTCAATACGTTGAACCAAATATTTTACTTACATGGAATTTAACTGAAACTACAATCGCACAAAATTGTCAAGAATTAAATGGCGATATAAAAATAAAAGGAAACAAAATTATTAGAATAAAACAATGTAAAATTAAAATTGGAAATGTTATTTTAAGCGAAAACTCCATAAGTCCGGAATTTGATTTAACACCATTATATTCATCGATTAATGTAACTAAGATGAAAATGGTAGAACACAAGGACGTTTTGAAATTAATCGCAGAAAATAATACCACACTTTACGTAATTGTAATAATTGTAATCATTGTTCTTATTACTTTTTTCGTCCTATCACAAATTTGTACACTAAATCCACTTACCGCTTTATATACAAAATTTAGAAAACAAGAAAAAAATAACGAAGAACCACAACAAGAAATAGAACTGGCACAAAACCCGTTGCCAGCACTGTACCCTGTAATGTCAGCCCATGCATAGGCTGCCCTTTTAAGGAGGGGGAAGTGACATATCCACTTATGTATTATGGATATGTCGCTTATTTGACAAATTCTTTTATATATTAAGTACAACATAAGTGCAGCAAGCGATCCCGCGCTCAAATAATAAATAATTCCTGAAACCAATAAGCGGCGGTCCCGCTCTCAAATATCAAACAAATTCTTAAAATCAATAAGTGTCGGTCCCTGCGTTGCAGCACCACTCTCAAATAAATTAAACAGTCCACATCCAGAGCAGGCGATGCCGCTCTTCAATAACATAAACAATTCATGCAATCACTAAGTGCCGATCCCTAAGTGGCACTCTTATTCACAGACTTATGTACAACCAATCCGAAACTTATGTACAATCTCAACCGCTCCCAAACCTTTGTAAACAAAGGGCAGCACAAGTAAGATTTTTGTCACAAGAAATTAGTCTTAAGCTGAGATCCAAAGAATAAAGATCAACACACAAACAACTCGTTTTTCTTATTCTCGGTGAGTCTCCAGCGTTGTCCTTAGTCTTTGACGGGACATTTGTTCGACTCAACTTAATAAACAACAAACATTTTACTATATAGAATTTGTGCGAATGTCAAATATGTAACAGGGACAAGTAAGCTTATTCGACCCTATAAAGTATATATATGCTTGATCAGCATCAACAGTCGAGTCCATCTAGCCATGTCCGTCTGTCCGTCCGTCCGTCTGTGCGGATGAACGCCTAGATTTTGGAAACTATATAGATAGAGAAAAAATACGAGTAATTGCACATTCTAATTCTAGGGATACCAGTTCAGCACAAGTTTATTTTAAAAATCGGCTACCTCCCTCCGCAGCCCCGCAAACCGCGAAATTCAGTGATATCCACAATTTTAGCTCTTAAGCACTAATTTTGGAAAGTACATTAGTAGGGCCAATATCTATCTGGATGGGAAAATCAGCCGGTTACGCCCACTTTTGTTTGCAAAAATGACAAAAATGTGTTGCGTTAAATGAAACAAGTAGAAACGCTGTAGTCGAGTTTTCTCGACAACGAGATACCATGTACTTCTCTTGCCATTGCCGTGGAAAGGGGTTGGTAAAACTTTAATTGGTCATATATTCTATATTTATTGTTATTGTCCGCTCTCCGTTATATGTGTACGCAGGTCGGGTTTATTTACAAATTTTGCCACGCCCCTTTCCGCCCTTGTATTTGCAAAAAAATCGATATCTCCAAAATGGTAAAAGCTAGAGGCATAATTTTAAGTTCACTAAGTCCACTAATCGTCAAACACGTGTATACAAAATTATGTCGAGATCGGAAGATATGACGAATTATAGTTTTAACCACCCTATTCCACGGCAACGGCAAGAGAGGTACATGGTATCTCGTTGTCAAGAAATCTCGACTACAGCGTTTCTACTTTTTAATAAATCGATAGCTATTTTTACAATTACAATTTATATTTCGATTTTTAAATTTTTATATCTTCGACTATCGGAAACCCATAGACGTCCAGCCAGAGAAAACACATTTTTTTAGGCTTACAAAGGTGCGCGACGAAAATTCAAATTTTGCGTATATGCTAAAGCAAAAAGATTTTTGTATGTCTCTTGCTTAAATAGTCATAACGTAAAGACGCCGGGCGCATAGTATATTAGGTATAGTATATTAGGTATATGGAAACGAGAATTCTAATAACTTGAGCCAATGTTGCCAGATCTGATTATGAAAACGATGTGGCAGCAGCGGCATTTGCCTACCCGAGCAAGGCAGCCTCAAATTCAATCACACCATCGTCGGCCTCCAAGCCATCAGGTTGTCAGTTCCGCCTTTTTTTTTAATTTAATTTTTTTTTAATTACAATTTATATTTCGATTTTTAAATTTTTATATCTTGGCCTATCATCGGAATCCCATAGACGTCCAGCCAGAGAAAACACATTTTTTTATGCTTACAAAGGCAGAATGGGGCGCGACGAAAATTCATATTCAAATTTTTTACCATTAATTTTACAATTATAATTTATATTTAGATATGTACATTTTTATATCTTGGACTATCATCGGAAACCCATAGACGTCCAGCCCGAGAAAACACATTTTTTTATGCTTACTAAGGCAGAATGGGGCGCGACAAAAATTTAAATTCAGCTTCTATTTTTTTTAATTTTATTTTAATTGGCATAAGCTTCCGCACTTTTTTGATATTTCCGTGAAATTTTGAATAAATCGATAGCTATTCTTATAATAAATTTTACAATTACAATTTATATTTAGATTTTTAAATTTTTATATCTTGGACTATCATCTGAAACCCTTAGACGTCCAGCCAGAGAAAACACATTTTTTTATGCTTACAAAGGCAGAATGGGGCGCGACAAAAATTCATATTCAAATTCAGCTACTCTTTTTTTTAATTTTATTTTATTTGGCATAAGCTTTTTACAATTAATTTTACAATTATAATTTATATTTAGATATGTAAATTTTTATATCTTGGACTATCATCGGAAACCCATAGACGTCCAGCCAGAGAAAACACATTTTTTTATGCTTACAAAGGCAGAATGGGGCGCGACGAAAATTCATATTCAAATTCAGCTTCTCTTTTTTTTAATTTTATTTTATTTGGCATAAGCTTCCGCACTTTTTTGATATTTTCGTGAAATTTTTAATAAATTGGTAGCTATTTTTACAATTACAATTTATATTTAGATTTTTACATTTTTTTATATATTGGACTATCGGAAACCCATAGACGTCCAGCCAGAGAAAACACATATTTTTATGCTTACAAAGGCAGAATGGGGCGCGACGAAAATTCATATTCAAATTCAGCTTCTCTTTTTTTTTTTAATTTTATTTTAATTGGCATAAGCTTTTTACAATTAATTTTACAAATACAATTTATATTTAGATATGTAAATTTTTATATCTTGGACTATCATCGGAAACCCATAGACGTCCAGCCAGAGAAAACAAATTTTTTTATGCTTACAAAGGCAGAATGGGGCGCGACGAAGATTCATATTCAAATTCAGCTTCTCTTTTTTTTTATTTTATTTTTATTGGCATAAGCTTCCGCACTTTTTTGATATTTTCGTGAAATTTTTAATAAATTGGTAGCTATTTTTACAATTACAATTTATATTTAGATTTTTACATTTTTTTATATATTGGACTATCGGAAACCCATAGACGTCCAGCCAGAGAAAACACATATTTTTATGCTTACAAAGGCAGAATGGGGCGCGACGAAAATTCATATTCAAATTCAGCTTCTCTTTTTTTTTTTAATTTTATTTTAATTGGCATAAGCTTTTTACAATTAATTTTACAAATACAATTTATATTTAGATATGTACATTTTTATATCTTGGACTATCATCGGAAACCCATAGACGTCCAGCCCGAGAAAACAAATTTTTTTATGCTTACAAAGGCAGAATGGGGCGCGACGAAAATTCATATTCAAATTCAGCTTCTCTTTTTATACCATGTACCTTAAGGTACAAATGGTATATTAACTTTGTGCAAATGTATGTAACAGCCAGAAGGAGACATCTCCGACCCCATAAAGTATATATATTCTTGATCAGCATCAACAGCCGAGTCGATATAGCCATGTCCGTCTGTCCGTCTGTCCGTCCGTCCGTCTGTCCGTCTGTCCGTCCGTCCGTCTGTCTGTATGTATGAACACCTCGTTCTCGGAGATGGTAAGAGCTAGAGGTCTAGTTCTTTTTGCTTTTGGTGTGTTATTATTGCAGGCAGATCAAGTTTATTTCAAATTTTTGGCCACGCCCCTTTCCGCCTTCGTAATTTGCATAAAACTGAATGTTCCTCGACACATTAGCCCATAACTTGCACAAAATAAGAGCTAGAGACCTATTTCTTTTTGCATTATGTTCGTGTAACTATTGCGCAGATAATGTTATTATTGGATTTTTGCCACGCCCCTTTCCGCCCTCGTATTTGCAAAAAAATCGATATCTTCGAAATGGTAAAAGCTAGAGGCATAATAAGTCTGATCGTCAAACACGTACGTGCAAAATTACGTACGGATCGGACAATAAATATAGAAGATATGGCCAATTAAAGTTTTACCCACCCCTTCCCTAGGCAACGGCATGCCGCACAAAAACGAAAATTTTGTGAATTATTTGAAAAAAAAAAAATAAAATCAAAGAAATGGTTCATAAAGAAAAGAGGTACATGGTATCTCGTTGTCGAGAAATCTCGACTACAGCGTTCCTACTTGTTTTAAATTTAATTTTAATTGGCATAAGCTTTTTACAATTAATTTTACAATTACAATTTATATTTAGATATGTAAAATTTTATATCTTGGACTATCATCGGAAACCCATAGACGTCCAGCCCGAGAAAACACATTTTTTTATGCTTACAAAGGCAGAATGGGGCGCGACGAAAATTCATATTCAAATGCAGCTTCTCTTTTTTTTATTTTATTTTAATTGGCATAAGCTTTTTACAATTAATTTTACAATTACAATTTATATTTAGATATGTAAATTTTTATATCTTGGACTATCATCGGAAACCCATAGACGTCCAGCCCGAGAAAACACATTTTTTTATGCTTACAAAGGCAGAATGGGGCGCGACAAAAATTCAAATTCAGATTCTCTTTTTTTTAATTTTATTTTAATTGGCATAAGCTTCCGCATTTTTTTTATATTTCCTTGAAATTGTTAATAAATTGATCGGTATTTTTAAAACAGTTCGAACATTTTACAATTAAAGTTTATATAGGTATAGATTTGTAATTTTTTATATCTTTGACTATCATCGAAAACCCCTAGACGTTCAGCCTGAGAAAACACATTTTTTGATGCTTTATTTTACTAGAAATATGTTCTAAAAAAAATTGTGGATTAATCGATTGCGATGCTCGGTAAGCACCAGTCTAAAAGTAGAGAAAGCTCGTTCAATCGACACCTGTTATACTTGTAAAAATAATAAATAAATATGAAAAATTTAAATAATTAAGCCATTTTAATTTACCTGAGTTGGCGGTACGGCATAACAAATATTACTAATTGCGTATAATTCCTGGTCGGTATACTGTTTTCCTTTCCAAAAATACAAAAGTCTGTGTCAATCCTTTGATAACAAAGTTTCAGGTTTTCAATTTTTGAATAGACATCGATTGTTGACTTCTGACTTAACTCTTTGAGGTAAGTACGCTTCTAACAAATCGTCTTCACCATCAAAAAATAGATCTGCATTTCATTAGAGCTGGAAATCGGAGTTGAGCACATATTGCCAGTAGGGTGAAGACTATGAGGTCTATCCCAAATAGATTTTCAATGATTTATTGCGTAATTTTTTTGTTGCGGCGATAATATATGTTGAAAACGTGGATCCAAAAACAAGCAAGAAACTTTACTAAGCTAAATTTGTTATTAAGCAAGCACGGTGGCGGTTCCAACATGGTTTGGGGGTGCATTATTTTAAATCCTTGGTGTTAATCGATGGAATAATGCGAAAGGGGCAATATATATCCGTTTTACAAGAAAATCTTCCGAAGGTTATTCGTGTTATCGTGTTAAAGTTTTGCTCGTCAGTATACCAACTCGTAGTACTCGTAGCTTCAGCACACAACATTGGAATTACACACACACCCTGAATTGATCTGAAATTATTACTTTATTAAAATGAAACCTGTATATGTTAAGAAAAATGAATCGAGTTATAATACCCAAGTTTCTCCGGCATCCCAGTCTAGGCTATGTACAATGTTATAAGGTTCAGAGGACTCTCAGAATGGGACAACCAAACATCTTTGGTAGGGTGGCTGTAGAAGGGACTAATTTAGTGTCAATCATTTAATACGTTTTTCTGGATAGCCAAATATTTTTGAACTGAACTTACCTACAGTGATGGAAAAAATAATAGAAACGAATTTTCACTTTGGGTTTAAATACGTATTTTTAATAAGTAACGTGGTAATGAGTGGAAATTTTAGTTGTTCTCTGATATATATATATATATCATACATAAAAACAGAAATGCATTTAACTTTATTAATTTAGCTAAAAAATGACATTTAAGTTAAATTTTATGTTTTTGACCTGGAAAAAATAATAGAAACGAAATATATAATCTTTATCTAAATTGACTAGTTTAGCAAAATTTACCATAAAATGTTTTCAGCTTTAATATTTAGTTGCGTTACCATGGTTTTTCAAAACTGCAGACAACCTACGAGGCATAGACTCCATCAGATTGGAGCATATTGCTGGCTTAATGGAGTACCACTCTTCCTGGACCTTCTCCCAAAAATACTCCTAATTTTTTGGTTGAAACCCACATAGACGTTGTTTTTAGGATGCTCCACAAATGCTCAACAGGGTTTAAATAGGGTGACTGAGTTAGCCAATCCATAACATCGACTTTATTGTCCTGGAACCACTTTTTCGCCAGCTTGGATGTGTGTTAGGGATCGTTATGCTGCAGAAATTCCCACTTCAAGAGCATTTCCTCTTCGGAATATGGGAACATAACGTCCTTCATTATGTTTACATAGTCTTTAGCACACATATTGCCTTGTACCCAATAAAGTGGACCAACATCTGAAGCATATAATGCTATCTCCATAGCATTATATTGCCACCTCCGTGTTTAATCGCCTTTTTGGTGTATTTAGGATCGAATGCTGTATTTTTTGGGCCTCTATCATGGGGTCTACCATCAGATCCAACCAAATCAATCCTTGTCTCATCGGACCAAAGGACATTTTTCCAGTTCTGTCGGATCTCTTGGTTTCTGGAAAAGCAGAGTCGCCCATCGATATGCCTCTTGCTCATAAAAGGAACTCTCCTTGCTAAATGCGCTTTCAAACCGCGCTCAATCATTCTATTGCGAATGGTGCGACTTGTTACGGATGCCTTCATGAAGTTTTTAAGATCCTTTGAAGAAAGGAATGGCTCCTTTTTCGACTTTCTTATAAGGGTCTTCTCAAATTGTGTAGAAGTTGCGCTTTCTATCACGTTTCTCCTGTTTATCTGCATAGTGGATGCCAGAAAACACTTTTTTTTTGAACATTCCAATAGTTTAGCAATTTATCCCATGGTTTGTCCTTCTGCTTTAAATTTGATGATTAGATTCCTCTTTACTGCGGTGCAATGTGCTCCACGACCCATTTTGATGCTTTTACCAAAGTTAAATTAAAAATTGTACAACAAATTGCTGTATTAGCACTCCTTGTAATATTCAAAACAATTCCTATTATTTCAATTTAATCGAAGAATTACCCCAGATTTTGACAAAATACGACCGCATTTCTATTATTTTTTTACTTGCTTTTTTTTATTAATTTGAAACAAGTAGAAACGCTGTAGTCCAAATTCCTCGACAACGAGATACATACCATGTACCTCTCTTGCGGTTGCCGTGGGAAGGGATGGGTAAACTTTAATTGGTCATATCTTCTATATTTATTGTTCGATCTGAACGTTATTTTGCATGCACGTGTTTGAGGATCAGCAGACTTAGAAGACTTAAGTCTCTAGCTTTTACCATTTTGGTGATATCGATTTTTTTGCGAATACGATGGCGGAAAGGGGCATAGCAAAAATCTGGAAATGGCATTATCTGCATGATAGTTAAACGGTCCTAATGCAAAAAGAAATAGGTCTCTAGCTCTTGTTTTGTTCAAGTTATCAAAGAAAATACAGTTTTATGCAAATTACGAAGGCGTAAAGGGGCGTGGCAAAAATTTGAAATAAACTCGACCTGCATACACATCTAACGGACCTAAAGCAAAAAGAATTACACCTCTAGCTCTTACCATCACCGAGAACGACGTGTTCATACATACAGACGGACGGACAGACAGACAAACGGACATGGCTAGATCGACTCAGCTGTTGATGCTGATCAAGAATATATATACTTTATAGGGTCGGAAACGCTTCCTTCTCCCTGTTACATACATTGCACAAACTTAATATACCATTTGTCAGTTCCAAATTGACTCTCGCAGCGACAAGACGTGTCCTCGCATAGTCCTCCCTCAAACGCTTATCTCGTTGATCTCAACCTCGTAAACAAACAAGCCTCAAAGCAGAATAAAAAAGTGCCGTTACACTACCCGACAAGCGCGTTTTACTCGCAACGATGGGTACAGTCGACCCACCAGACAAAAACAAATCTGAGCCCAGATTTGTTGTTGTCAAAAGACTTGACGACAACTCAATGGCAAATGTTTCACCATTCATAATCAAGAAAATTATTGACTTCTCCTGTGGCGGTGAAGTCCTTTTTGCCAAGAAGACCCGCGACGGAAAGCTTCTAATTAAAACCAAGAACGGAACTCAAGCCCAAAAATTGATTAAGTTGACTACATTTCATGATTTTCCTGTAGAAGTCAAAGAACATCATTTGCTCAACTCCTCCAAAGGAGTCATTTACTGCAATGACTTGCGACATCTGGATGAAAACGTCATCAAAAATGAACTTACTTCTCAAAATGTTACTGAAGTTAAAAAAATCAAGAAGAGGATAAACGAACAAATTGTTGAAACAGGCCTCTTAATTTTAACTTTCGGAAGCACCTCTTTTCCGGAAAGCATCAAAATTGGATACGAAATAGTTAAAGTGAGGGCATATATTCCTCCACCTCTTCGTTGCTACAATTGCTTTCGATTTGGACATACTTCTAATTTATGCCGCAACAAAAAAATCTGCATTAATTGCGCCAAGGATCACCACATTGAAGACAACGAAAAATGCTCAAATGGAAAACGCTGCATCAATTGCAATGATGCAAAAATTCTTGACGCCAATCACTCATCGGTATTCAGAAAGTGTCCACTCTTCCTCAAACACCAGGAAATACAAGCGATCAAAACACTGGATAAGGTCGACATGAAGACAGCGATTAACACCTTCAAAACCAGACACGCCCACGATGGATCTCTCTACTCAAGCGTAGTTAAAAGTAATATAGATAAAAATTTTAGTTTAAACTCTTTTCAGCAAACCACTTTCAATGTTATTCAGAGCAGTTCCCCTATCCCACGTTCCAGTCAAAACTTAATTTCATATACTGATTTAACAATTGACCCTAAGCCAACTCCTAACACTGAACTCCCTCGAACCTCTAAGCCATTAAGCCCCAATCCTTCAGTTACAATTCTCCCTTTAGCCACCTCCAACCGTAAAAAAAGACAACTTAAAGCTAAAGCTAACACACAACCTAAATCTTTAAAACAAAATAAGAAACGATCTCCAGATTCTATCCACTCCAACAACAGCATGGACATATCCGATATAGATTTGTCTCCTGATGATGGAAATATAACATAAACATTCTATTCACTTAGCTGCTCGATTCCCCCCTCGTCGACCTGCGGGACCCATCCTTTGTTGTTTTAAATAGAGTGTTGGCTTTGCGCGGAGGGGAGGGAGGAATCTGCAGTTTGTTATTTTCTTTTTTACTCATTGTAGTTTGTGGCAGTATATACATATTCATAGGTATGTATTTACGGTCACTTACAAACTAATTTATTGTTATCTATTTATATCGACTATTTCCTCCTTAACTATACATCATTTATCAATTAACAATTCTCCAATGGAATATTAATGGCTTCATTAATAACTACAATGAGCTTCAAGTTCTAATAGCCAAATACAAACCTCAAATTATTTGCCTTCAAGAGACCCACCTTTCTTCTCGTTCCATTCATCCAACACCTATAAATTACACAATGATCTCCCGCAACTAACTCCCATCCTATGGCGGTGTCGCCATACTTATTCATAACTCCATACAGTTCAAAGAAATTTGCCTCTCCACAGAATTCGATGCCATCTGCGTTGAAATCTGTTCAAAAAAACAATTAAATATTATTTCTACTTACCTCCAACCTAAATCTGTATTTACCCTTGCCAACCTATTTTCTGTTCTTTCCCCTCCTAATAATAAACCTACGTTAATAACTGGTGATTTTAATAGCTGGCACAAACGCTGGGGTTCCCCAGTCAATAATAGGAAGGGCTTAATTCTCGATCGATTTTTAACCCAATCTAATTTAATTCTTCTTAATGACAAAAGCCCTACCCACCTCAGTACACATAACACTCTTACTCACATAGACCTCAGCTTCTGTACTCCGGATCTAGCAATTGACTCGGAGTGGAGAACTGAAGATAACTTCTTTGGTAGTGACCACCTTCCCATTATTTGCCGCCTTTTTCAGGACACTCAGTCCCATGCTAAAATCGTTAGACCACCTTTTAAACTTAGTAAAGCTGATTGGACACTTTTCCAATCCTTGTCCGATTCTTTCAATAAATCTACCCCTATCAGTTCCAACATTAACAAAGAATCAGCCAACTTAAATAAAATTATTTTATCTAGTGCCCATCAAAGTATCCCCAAGGCTTTTCAATTAATTTCAAAATCAGTTCCGTGGTGGAATAAAGAACTAGAAACACTACGCAGTTTAAAAAACTCTGCGTGGCGTACACTTAAAAGATATATTTCTACGGAAAATATCATTGACTTTAGAAAGAAAAATGCAGTATTCCGTAGGGCTATAAAAACAGCCAAAAGACAATCCATTCATAAATTTACTGGAGAGATTAACCCTTCTACCCCGATCGCCAAAATCTGGAAAAATATTAGACGCTTTTGTGGTATGTATCCTACTAAGGGTATCCACAGTATTATTTCACCCTGTAATCAAACAATCACAAGTCAACAGGATATTGCTGATTTCTTTTGCAATAACTGTTCCGTTCAGTCTCAGGACTCCTCATTTTCTAATCTCTTTAATGTTAATAAAATCAGAACTCTTTCCGACTCATCAATTTACCCACATAGCAAACGTTCATATCCAATAGAAATTGACATAAATTATACAGAATTCTCTGCTGCCTTAAATTCTTTAAAAGGCAAAACTCCTGGTTTTGATAGGATTAACTATCAAATGATTAAAGAGCTTCCTTTCAATGTGCAAAAGAGACTAATTGCTCTCTACAACAACATTCTTCATAAATGTATTCCTCAACAATATAAATTGAGTATTATAGTGCCTATTCTGAAACCTGACAAAAACAAAACAAACCCATCGTCCTATAGACCAATATCTCTGAACTCTTGTGTTGCTAAAATTCTAGACAAAATAGTTGCTAAGAGACTTTGGTGGTTTGTAACAAACTACAAGCTGCTACACAAAAGTCAGATTGGATTTAGGAAGGGCAAATCGGTTATGGATTGTCTGTTATTCGCAGACCATCTTATTAACCGTACACTTAGCTCAAAAAATCATTTATCTTTAATTTCGCTTGATTTTTGTAAGGCATTTGAAAAAATTGGCGTTCATGTAGTTATTGACCAACTTATTAATTGGAAAGTAGGCCACAAAATAATTAATTATGTTAAAAACTTTTTTACACACAGACAAATCAAAGTTCGAGTTGGTAATTACCTTTCAAAAACTTATTCACTTAATAATGGCATCCCGCAAGGCTCACCATTATCGGTAATTTTATTTGTTATAGCATATCAAAAACTTGTAGAAATTATTGACATATATAAAGAAATTCAAATCACCGCTTATGCTGACGACATTAATCTACTTATAAAATTAGATAAGGGAAAAAACATGACCATTAATCTTGATTCTTTAGCTCTTAATATATCAAATTGGTGTTCCTACTCAGGCGCCAGTATTTCTCTTGACAAATGCAAACACATGCACATCTGCAATAAACACAACTGTCATTGCACTATCTCTTTTGGTGACTTCAATCTTCAAAACGTCCGATCGCTGAAAATGTTAGGCGTTTTCTTTAACGCCAAACATAACTGGAACTCACACATAGAATATCTCACGGACCCCCTTAATAAGCGCCTCAATATTATCAAATGCCTTTCCTCTCTTAAATTTAATTGTAGCACACTTACACTTATCTCAATAGTTAAAGCCCTTCTTATATCAAAAATAGACTATGCACTTCCCCTTTATGGCTATGCTCCTAATAGCTCCATTAAAAAAATAAATACAATTTTAAATTCAGCCATTAGATTCGCTTTAGGGGCTTTCCGCTCCACTCCCATTAAAAATTTATTTTTTGAGGCAAATATTCCGCCACTAAAAAACAGAATAGATAAACTAACAGCTAATTTGTTTACTTCCATAATCAACAGTACTGATTCCCCAATATATATTATTATGAAAAATTACTTTCCGCCTAAGAGTGGGAAAAGATTCTCTACTATAGACAAGATCATCACTACTCACAATTCATTGGGGATTCAACTTAAACCCATTACTAAACTCAAACATAAATATCCGCCTTGGAAACTTCACCCAAAAACTATCAATTTATCTCTTAGCTATTTAAATAAAAATTCGAATCCTCCTGAAATTTTTAGAAAAGAGTTTGCTAGAATGCAGTCGGAGCAAAATCAAAACACAACCTTTATATTCACTGATGGGTCTCAAATTAATGGCGCAACGGGTTATGGAATAACCACAACTAACACCATCCTCTCTTTCGGTATTCTTCCTCCGTACACAACAGTATTTTCCTCTGAAATCATTGCCATTTACTTAGCTATTCGCCTATTACAAAACAAAAGGGGCAGATACATTATCTGCTCAGACTCCCTTTCCTCTCTTAAGTCAATAAAAAATATATCCAACTCCTCGTTTTACCCAGATTCAATTCGTAACCTTCTAATCCGACTCTACCCAAAATTCACTTTACTATGGATTCCCAGTCACACAAACATAACAGGCAATGAATTGGCAGATCAAACAGCCAAGAAATCTTTTCAGTTTCCTCTTGTTTATACCTCCAACAACAACAGCAATGACATTAAAAAACACATTCAAAATAGTTTCATCTTATCCACCGACTATTCTTTTGCGGAAACATCGAATTGGTATCAAAGCACCAACTCCCAAAAATTAAACATCAGTAATTTTCTCAACAATAATCATATATCTATTTCACGGCTCGAAGAAACGAAACTAATTCGCATTCGTCTAGGCCACACAAAATTTACACATTCTCACTATTTTTCCAAAAACTCTCCTGGTAATTGCCCTCTATGTGATTCTATTTCCTTTAACCTAAACCACCTCTTGAACTCCTGCTCCTTCACTCAAACAGATCCCTTTTCTTCCCAAACAACTCACCTCTGTCCGCTATAACCTATCCAACTGCCGACAATATAAAATGCTTAATCAAATTTCTCAAACATTGTAATATTCTTCATTCTATATGTATAAAATAAAAGAATATAATTCTCTCTCATGTAAATATGTATATTTTCAAAACTATTGTAATTACTTTTCCTCGTTCTATTCATCATTGTTAATTCATACCTAGAAATTTAAGTGTTAACTATATCATTATAATTAATTTGTAAAATTAGAAAGTTATTAGTAGCCGAAGACCTTAGTTGTCATGGCTCTTCCCCCTTTAGTAGGCTAAGATTTTTGATAAATTTTTGTCTACTTTAATAAATAAAATAAATAAAAATAAATATACCATTTGTACCTTAAGGTACATGGTATAAAAAGGTTAATATCAGGCTACATGTTTATTTGAGTTTTACCTATCGCAATAATTTTGGATTTCGCAATCTTTTTGATATTTTTTATTTGTTTACTACTTAATTCTAAGAGCTTTAGCTGCCGCCACGTTATTAATCAAAATCAAACTTGGCTATGTCGCTTACAGTATTAGAAGTTGAGTTGGAATCTTTAAAGTTGGAATTTCATTCTGTGCGAAAATTCATTAAGTTACATTTCAAAACTTATCGCTTAGCGGAGTGACTTTTCTCCAATTCTGAGTAAATTCAACAAGAAGCGCGCATTCCGCATTCCCGCCATGTATTTATATACAGGATGTGACCGTCTTAGAGATCACTTTAAATACTAAACAAATTGTTTCTTTAACTATCGATAACAAAATACTCCTAATCGAAATTCAAATTAATTTAGAGTGCTTCGCGGCAGACTGTTATAATTTAATACCATGTACCTTAAGGTACAAAAGGTATATTACCTTTGTGAAAATGTATGTACAAGGCAGAAGGAGACGTCTCTTACCCCATAATTGCCCATAACTTGGACAAATTAAATGCTAGAGACAAAATTTCTTTCGCATTGGGTCCGTTTAACTAAGACGATGATAATTTTATTTCCAAATTAACCAAATTGTTACTTCATTTATTTCTAAATTTTTAAGGATTATAAGTAATGCTTTTGGCCATAGGTGGGAAAGCCCATGGCTCCTCGGGCTCTCGCGGCTCCCCCCGTTATTCGTAATTTTTGGCGCCAGCAAATCGGACCAGACGATCGAGTCGCGCGGTCAGTGAGGCGTGAAGATTTACAAAACAATGCTACACAAATTTGACGGAATTTGACGGTGAAAAGGGAATGTGTGAAGCGAAGATCTCGATCAAAAGGGAACCACCGTGAGCAAGTGCTCGGAATTTGACGGTGAGAAGGGAATGTGTGAAATTACACAAACAAAATATATAGAACCAAAAAATCGGACGGTCATCCGAAGTTGACGGTGAAAAGGGAATGTGTGATATTACACAAACAAAATATATAGAACCAAAAAATCGGACGAAGACCCTTTTTTTATTTTTTTGGACGGCTCCCAAGTTGCGGCTGCGGCTCCGACCGTTAGATTTCGTGCCCACCTATGCTTTTGGCTTATGATAAAATTAGTAGACGACATACAGTGGCTCACAGCTTATTTGACCCACCTTGTATTCTCGAATTTAAGTGCGAATAACTTTTTAACTAAAGCAGATATTAAAAAAATAGAAACGCAGCTTTTTCTGTGGGTATTTAAGGAATAACAAAGAATTTAAACTTTATTAATATAACAAAGGGTTTTATTATTATTCAACTTAGAAGAAAAATACTGCAGTTTTCTATGTGACAGCTTATTTGACCCTTCAGGATATCGAGATAAACCATTTTGTCAATGGATGACCCAATAAATTGTATCCTTCCAACACCTGCAGCCGACATACAGGCCCAAACCATTACATGGACACCGCCATGCTTTACCGTCGCCTTCAGGTGTTTGTTTTCAAGGTCTGTATTGGGCTTCCTTGACACATAAGTTCGTCCATCCGACCCAAAAATGTTGAATTTGGACTTATTAGCAAAAAATACGTCGTTCCAGAATCCAATATCCTTATTAAAGTGTTCCTTTAAGCGGGTGTCTCTATTTTT